>JAEANM010003924.1:0-21577 GCA_017656035.1 Myanophis thanlyinensis
AAACCCACCCGGACGCCCCGGACAGGACGTAAAAAGAGGACATGTCCGGGCAAAAGAGGACGGTTGGTCACCCTAGTAGAACACCTGTTGAAGAAACAAAGGCATCTGTGGGAAAGGTCACTGACTTCAAAATTCTGGACATACCTGGGTGATCCCAGTCCACAATTTTTTTTACATGTATATATACAGTGTAAGAAGTTAAAAAGGGATGGGACATTGTCTGATCATGTTTACCACTGACTGTCACTAAGGATGCTTCTGTTGAAGAAGGCGGTCACTCATTTTGGGCCCCTTTCTTTTCAAGTACTTTTGTCTCTGATACTCTATTATTTTTCTTTTTTTCTCTTTCTGTATAAAAAATAAGAGCCCAAGAATTGAGGAAATGTTTTCATTTGCATTTCTATTTAAACCAAAATATTTTTTATAACCACGGCCAAATAAAAAGGCAACAAAACTTGGCAAATATTGTTACATTCTGCTTGATTAGACATGCTTTTTTATTTATAGCTAAAAATATCCTTATGAATATATTCGATTGGTGGGATGTATTTGATTTGTGATGCATAGATTTATATAAGCATAAATACATGGTTCATATCTACTATTCATATACCCGTTATGAAATCATATGAGGAAAACTGACTTTTAGCACTGGACTGTTTTTGGCAAATTGCTAAAAGCAGGATGTGTATAGCAAGGCATATAGGATAAAGTTAATTAAAGATAAATGAGCAGAATTCAGGTATTTCCAAATATCTTGTGCAATTTGGCAGGCTGAAAGTTGACTCACTAGGCTGAAGGTTGACTCAGCTGTCCATTCTTCGAGGTGGGTAAAATGAGAACCCAAATTGTTGAGGACAATATGCTGACTCTGTAAAACTGCTTAGAGATGGCTGTAAAGCATGTAAAGTGGTATATAAGTCTAAGTGCTATTGTTATTTTAAAATTCTTAAATATTTGGAAATGGTTATTATTCAGATAGTCCTTGACCTATAACTGGTCACATCACACCTGTTTTAAGTTCCAATGGATCTACCTGGGTGGTATGTAGAACCCAGATTCAAACTTCCAATGATCATTTCCATCATCACATTACTGCATCTTGGGTGCTCCATAACCATGTAGCATTTATGGATGCTTGCAGCATCCCATGGTCACATAAATGCATTCTACGACAATTTTGCAGAAAACAGATATTTACTTCAGGTTTACATCCATAATGAACTATTAGTTCACTTAACAATCACAGATTCACTTAAGGATCATGATGATTTGCTTAATGATCATCTCAAACAGGTGGTAAAATCAGGTCATTCACGTAATTGATCTGCTTTACAATAGCCTGAATTACTACCATGATGGGCAGGCTCTACAGGTATCTATCAAATACCTATAGTATTTGATAACTCAATAGATGTTTATTGCACAAAGGTAAAGGTTCCTCTTGCACATACATGCTAGTCATTCCTGACTCTAGGGGGCAGTGCTCATCTCCGTTTCTAAGCTGAAGAGCCAGTGCTGTCTGATGATGATTCTGTGGTCACGTGGCCGGCATGACTAAACATCAAAGGCGCATGGAGCGCTGTTACCTTCCCACCAAGGTGGTCCCTATTTTTTTACTTGCACTTTTTTACATGCTTTCAAACTGCTAGGTTGGCAGAAGCTGGGGCAAGTAACGAGAGCGCACTCCATTACACAGTGCTAGGTATTGAACTGCCGAACTGCAGGTCTTTCTGATCAACAAGCTCAATGTCTTAGCCATTGAGCCATCGTGTCCCCATTTATTGCATACATACTTCTAAATCAGAATCATCATGCTATTCTTTTTCAGGATAAACAACATTGTGCAAAAGGAATTAAAGCTAGGAGATAGAGGGAGAGAAAAGAATTTAACTAGAATTACTTTACATTCATTATGCTTTTCCATACTTTCTGTAAACCATCTTTGCTTCCATTGTATTGATACACCACTTCAGGTTTTGATTTTATTCTTTAAACATTGAAGTTTCGTCAACTTTCCTGGCTTCTTTCTTCATTTTCCTTCATATATTTCCTTTTGCAATTACATAGATATTTCTGCTTTTTTTCTGTGTGATGAAAGTACCTCACTGTCTCTTTTATACCAATTCCTCACATTTTTACTCAGTATTATTTATTCTAAATACTGTCCACATTATTGTACCACGTGCAATCCCACAAAATTCAATTCTGTGTTTCTTTTGACATATCCCCAAATCAGACAGGGAAGCAATTAGATAACAAAGGAATAAAAGAGGCATTGAAGCAGAAGAAGGTGATTTCGGAGAAATTGATTAAACTATTTGTTTTTGCCTTTACTACAGAAGATATCTGGCCTGTATTGACTTTCTCAGGGAGAAAATTAAAACAGTTAAAGCAGATTAAGTGTACAAGAGCAGATATTATGGAACAACTTGAAATACTATATCGCAATGGTGGAATTCAATTTTTTTTACTACCGGTTGTGTGGGCGTGGCATAGTGGGTGTGGCTGGGGATCATGTGATTGGGTGGGCAGTTTCTGTAAGCAGTACAATAAAGATTAGGTTAGAAACAACACCAGAATGTTTTTTTTCCTGCCTTCCTTATAGGATTAACCCTGTAAAGTGGAAAAAAACAAAAGGAGATTTCTTCTAACAACAGGTTCTCTGAACTGCTTAGAAAATTTACTACCAGTTCTAGCAAACCTGCTAGAACCTGCTGAGTTTCACCTCTGCTATATAGTTAGAGAGCACCAAGCCCTGTTGGCATCTACTCAACAGATCTAAAAGAATTCAGAGATGAAATTGCTGATATATATATATATTAAATTTTTCAAAATAAAATTGACAGATTTCTTCATTAAAGGATTTAAGCATAATTGGCAGCTATGGGATAACAGGACCTATTTTTTTTAATAGATTGGTAACTAGTTAAAAAAGAGAAATAAAAATAAATTTAAAAATAGGAATAAAAAGATCCACTTCATTAGTGAAAAGAAACAAGTAAAACTTCTCAAAAATCTGTATTGAACCATGAGTATCTGCAAGAGGCAAATGACAAAATGTATGCCATAACATTTTATACAAGTGTGTAAGCAGTGGAGTTTATGATGTGATGCATTTTGTCAGCTTCATGCTGCCCTGGTTGAGATCAGTTCTTTTTAAATTTTTAATATATGAAGGAAAATGAAGAGAGAAGCCAGGAAAGTTGATTAAACTTCAATGTTTAAAGAATAAAATTAAAACCTGAAGTGGTGTGTCAATACAATGGAAGTAAAGATGGCTTACAGAAAGTATGGAAAAGCATAATGAATGTATTGGTGTAATTCTATCAGAGATATGCAGCTGTTTGTACTGAAATGGAAAAAATGTTTTGGAATGGGTTAAAGCACACACATATACACACAAACATATTGTATATGTAAAGATTAGATTAAATATAGTTGATTATTAATTCTTACATTGTTAACTACTGTTTCCTTTCATTGTATTCCAAATCATATTTCAAATTGGCAGTTCATTTAGAAGGACCTGGAAGACCACACACAATTTGTGGTCAGCAGTACAATTCTTCTACATTTTATTTAATATATTGTTTTATTTTATCCCTTCCAGGTTGATCCATGAACTTGAATTTCTATTATTAAGTGCTCTGTGATAGCTTATGGGAACTCCAGTTGGTATTTTTCGGTCCATATTCCTCTGCGTGGGATGACAATGATACCAGAGGGGAAAAGACTAATTATCGCTATTGCGTGTTTGCTTTTGACATCTGTTAACTGCATGACAAATTTGGGTGAGTCTTCTACTTTTTATCTATGTAGCTGATGAATGTTCAGGGTTGATTTTATTTGCAATTTTTGTTTGCAACTTTTAAAGGACCATGGTTTTATGTTTTGATATTTATGGGTTTCTATTGCTTTATACACTGCCTATTCCTTAGTCATAATTCTCATCAACTTCCAGTAAACCAATTATTCTGGCTACGTATGATTAATTGAATGAGCTCCTGGGTGAGCAACCAAACACATTTATTTAATTCAAAAGTACTATTCATCTGATTATCAAATTGGGATGACAAAATAACAACAGATTATTGTCAGCTTGTAACTGTTCTGGGGCCTATGAATAATATTGTTTAAAAATAAAATACTGGACCAAGGTTTTGGTATAATACATATTTACTTGTATAACTCCCGATACTCCAAGTTTGCATAAATTGACATGGAAGCAAATGTGATTTTTGGGGAGCAACATGTTCTGCCCCTCCCAAAGATTTAGAGTGGACTCACATGCAAAGTTGACTGGCTAAGGACAGGATGAAACACAAAACAAGGAGATAACTGAACTTGCAGAGACATTCAGCATTGCAGTCTTAATTAGATTACAATCTACATATTTAAAAGTTTAGTATTTCACTAGATACCTTTACATTTTCTTGCAAGAAACAACTAGCTCTTGAATCCCATATAGCCTTAAACTTGTAATTTCTTGTGTGGGGGAAATCAAACAGTTAAGCAATTAAAGGGGAAGTACCTGATCTACTTTATGAAGACTTTACCTGTCTTCCTTTGCAGGTGATTCTCTTCATGTCTCTGTCCAACCTGATTCTATTGTGCAGAAGCATGGTGGCTTGGTGACTCTGGGATGTGTGGTTGAACCTTTGGGAATAAACGTTACTTGGAGACAGAATGGAAAGGAGTTGCTTCAGTCAGATGATGTTCTAGGAATCCATATTGATCAAAGATTGCTCACCATTGCTGCCTTAAACAATCACACAGTGGGTCGATATCAGTGCATAGCCCGCATGTCTGAAGGTGTTGTTGCCAGTGTTCCTGCCACGGTAACATTAGCCAGTAAGTAGCTTTGATTTTGTTTTTGCTTTGGTTTTGGTTTTGGTTTTCTCTCTCAAACTATATCACTTTGCCTCAGCATGGGAACAGAGTTACATTGCTCAAAGTTAGATGAAATAGAAAATAAGCACCTCTTGTACACAGAGGAAGCAATTAAATTTTGTCCTTCAGTTGGATTGAGAATATGGCCTTCGTCAAAGATGCTTATCAGATTGGCCAGAGGAAATGTGTTTAAATAGCAATCTAACAATGATAATCTTTTTTAAATTATTATTTTTATTTTTTCTAATACAACTCATATCAAAGATCATCCCTAACGAAATGTACATTTTCCACTTACATATTTGTGATTTCTTATGAATCTTCTTTAAGATAAACATTTTAGTACAGATCAATGCATTGATACATATCACTGCATTCCTATCTCTTCCATTGATATAATTGACACATTTTTATAAGTAAAGTTCAGTTCTCTCTCTCTCACCTCCCTCTCTCTTTTCCCCTTCTTTCTCCCTTCCCCTCTCCTTTCCACATCCCTCTCCTTCCCTCTTTCCTTCTCCTTCTTCTAATCTTAATCTGTAGGAAGAGGGATTCAAGTTTAATATTAGGGGAAAAAACTTCCTAACAGGCAGCTCCTGTACTGAGCATGTATTGGATTTGATAGTCTAAATCAGTGGCCCCCAACCTTTTGGGCACCAGGGACTGATTCTGTGGAGAGGGATTTTTCCCCCAGACTGGAGGGGAGTGGGGTTTCACATGCACCTCATGGATGGAACTTTGCTTGTTTGCATAGCCCAGTTTCTGGCATGCCATGGCACCATGCCTGTGACCATGGACTGGAGGTTGGGGATCCCTGGTCTAAATGGCCTCTTCTAATTTTAGGATTTGATGAAAACACCTAACTGTGATGAAGAAAGTATCATAGAGTTTAGCTCATATCAACACTTCCAAATTAGGATGTGCCTCCTATTTAGTAAATTATGCACAATCAACTTGGGTTATGGACATTGTTCAGGAGTCAAGTGTTTTGATGAACAGACTTGCAGGGTAAATGCTATTACCTGAATTAATAAGTTGACAAACTCTTCACGTAGTCTGTTTCAGAAATAAGAGCAGCTCTTTAGGGAAACAGAGGGGAAAAATGGGAGTACAGAAATAAAATGTGTTTTTAAAAGTTTGAAGGAGATATGTTTGTAAAATGGGGCCTGGTTTTGTTGCAATGCCAAAAAAATATTGGCTTGCTATCAAAATATTAATCAGAAATGAAATGTTTAGGCTGGGCTGGGATAAAATGGGAGAAGCACAATAAAAGCAAAAGAGCAACTCTAAAGCTCTGTGGGAGAGGCCCACTATTGGACTGAAGCCTTTGGGGGATTTGGACTGAGCTCTGCAGCTAGATTATGTTTCTGAGAACATGGTTTCCATTTAAGAGAAATGTAGAAAGTGCTGCTTGCTCTGCCTTTTAATACACTTATTTTGCTTATGAGCCTCCCTAGTGGTCACTTTTTTAAAATCTGGAAAAATAGTAATCGATAAGTCTACCTGCCTATGGCTCCTCCCCCCCCCTTCTATTTGAGGAGTTCCTCTAAGATACTTGTAATAGGAGTGTTGTGTAAACTGGTTCTTCTAAAAAAAAACATATTTATCCCAAATTTTGAAAAGTATTTCATTCATGAATCTGGAGTAGACTTGCTGCAATTGTCCCATTCAAAAGGCATTACTTGAGCATTAAACTTTGCCACATCTTTTATCAAAGACAGTTAAGTATCTGTGGCACTCTTTCATTCTAATTAAATTGTGTGCACCTCTCCCTGCCTGTCTTTTGAATGTGCTCCTTTAGGACTGAAATAAAAGGAAGAATGGTTTCCTAAAGGTTACATTGTTTAGAAACCTTAAAAGAATCAGCCTCCTTAGGTTAATTATTTCACAACTTCTAAAGTGTAACATTACCACAAAAGTGTAATCATTGAGGGGTAGATGTTATGTTAGATATTGCCTCTTTGCTAGACTCTGTGATTTCAGCTCCAGGTGGTATAGTCACACATTTGATAAGTAAGCAATGTACTTGTTCCCTTTTCCCTGGAAACAACGCCAAATTCTGAACACTTTTCTGGCAAGAAAGAGGGTTCAGATAACTGAGCAGGAGAGGGAAAAGGGTCATAATGAGAAAAGCTGTAGATGGTGCTGTTGGCATCTTGGAAATTAAAAAGAAAGTCTTCCTTTCTCTCCTTAAACACCTAAATTCCGGCTTGCAGCCAGTCAATGCCCAACACAATGGGACCATCTAAAAAACTATGATAGAGAGTGGTAAGAATGTTATACAATCACGTATTTTTGTCAGTTTCAGAGATGTATGTTGCAAAATAAGACACTTGCCTGAAAATAGTTTCCACAAGCATTTGGTTTTTCTAATTACTATGTAGGCAGTTTAAATAATTGCACAGTTCCTTGTCTATGAAAGAGGTTTATGTGCCCAAATTTATAAGAACCAAGAGTAGTTTTGAAAACCAGAAATTGAATGAAGAGTAACAAGCATAATAAAATACACCTGCCTGGTGTCAGTTAATTCTCGGAGCACACACTCCTGCTGAGGTCTTTGAGGGGCTGGTGAAATTTCCCAAAGAGAAGGCTTTGAAGTTATTTGGGCACTTGCTTTGTTATCTTGCCTGCAAGTCCACAGATATGGCAATTTGTAGTTGACTCAGAGGTCTGAATTTTAGTGGGATACATCTTGGCTAGGTGTCCTGGGACTTCACAGTAGAAAATGAACTTAGTTCATTTCAACAACTTCTCTGTTGTTGACAAGAATCTTCTCTGCTTGGATTCTCTGATGCAGTCATCTAAGGAGGCCTTGTGGGTGGCAGAGATGGCCTTAACTTTTCTAATTGTCTACTGATCAACATACAACATTGGAAAAGTTCTTTCAAATTTTCTAGTATGCCTTGTTTTATTAATTTATCTCTCAGTTCATCAACAAAGATTCAAAACTGGTCAGTCAGAGCAAGATTATTCCACCCCGCATCTCTGGCATACAATTGAAAATCCAGTATGTACTGACAAATTTCTTTGGCTCCTTGTTTCAACTTTCAAATTTCTCTGTTTGCCATTGCTCTCCTAATCATATCCCAAAATACAGTTTTAAATATTTGCATGAAGTTATAATAATAATCCAATAACTAACTGACCATTTGCCTGCTCCTTCTCTCATGAAACTCAGAACAAGTCATCCTGGAGCAATCTTTAAAAAATTATGCTAGCTGATTTGCTACAGATAATTCATATTGATCTTTTATTCTATCAGAGTATAAATCCTTCTATTCCCCACCGGTTAGTTAGAATTGAGGAAGCTTCTTGGATGAGAACATTTTCAAAGGAAAAAGCCAAGGAAGATCAGTTGCCTTTTGAAAAAAAAAAACACCTTTGGGACAACCATGATTTGGATGATCGAGAATTTCCATAGACAGGAAGCTGCTAGAATTTCCTTTCTCTCCTCTTAGACCACACTGAATTAATATTTCTTTTCAATCTTTCTCACATTTAGTTAAGGGTGAGATTTTGTTCCTATCTTTTTTAGGTGCTAATAGCTTTTGCATTCCTTCACTATCTCTAGACTACTTCTTTTTTCTATTGTATCCCCTCATTGCCTAATATTTAGGACTATGACTAGTTAAACTCTAACCACCAGGAACCAGTTGCATAG
The DNA here is from genome assembly GCA_017656035.1 of Myanophis thanlyinensis. Classification (NCBI taxonomy): domain Eukaryota; kingdom Metazoa; phylum Chordata; class Lepidosauria; order Squamata; family Homalopsidae; genus Myanophis; species Myanophis thanlyinensis. The sequence continues at coordinate 8,552 of JAEANM010003924.1, forward strand.
ATGCAGAGATGCTTTCAGTATGGCCCAGAGTGTAATCCATGGAAGTATTCACAGTTAAGTCTCAATATTTTTCAGTCTTTAGGCCAAAATGAAATGAAAGAAGGCTTTCAAACTTTACAGACTACAACCATGAATTTATTTGAGCCCTTCAGTGATTTTTTGGAGATCTTTCCCCAGGGATTCTTGTTGAGGTCCCTCAAACAAAGGAATTCATACTACTAACTTACTGTCATAATCTTCATTTTCATTCTAAATTTTTAAAATAAGTTAGAGTTTGTAATTTTAAGGGCTTGCTTTGTATGGAAATAGTGACTTTTATATGAGGGAAATAGGCGGTTAAGAAGTTTGATATAAAACTCCCTATTTATGACCCTGTAGGGTATGTGTGTATGTATGTGTGTAAAATACTAGGATTTCTATTAAACTATTCTTTGATAGCTTAATTTAATAGTTTCTATTTAACTATTCACATTCTATGAGTAGTTTCATAATTGCTTTCAAGTTCTGATATTTGATATGATCAAAATACGATAAATATTTGTTGAAATAAAATATATATGATGTTTCTTCAGTAATATCCCTTTTTTCCAAGATGAATTTTATTATCTTTGACTAAGTAGCATAAGATTAGTTAGAAATTTGTAGTTCTAACTACATAGAACATTGGGTAACTAGTATAAATTCCTTTTTAAATACTTGAAATTTGAAAGCTATTGTCTCTCAAAACTCCCTGAAATTAATACAAGTTCAGGTAAGACATGTATGGGAAAGCTTCAATGAATTCAGTAAATATATAATTGACATATTTATCAATGGTCTTGAAACAGGCCAGTTCTAGTGTAAAAAGAGATGATTCTGAAAATACAGTAATGCACCATTTTGATTCATATCAAGGGAACATTCCACTGCATTGATATGGTTTCAAAACATTGGCATCTGTCTTTAATGCTATGATAAAATATTACAGTTGTAATTACCTACCATCTGTTGTTAATTCTGTGCATAGTTATAATAGGATAGTGTAGTTCTACATTCTGATGCTCAGATTTGAAAGAATTGCCTCAAAACGATATTCAACTCATTTTATTTTCTTTCACAAAATATCAATGGGCAATGACCCCTGCTCAAGATATCTTTGGGGACCTATGTGTATTTTCAGCTGTCATTTCAATGACAACAAAATGCCTAATTCTTTACTTTGCTTCTGCCAGGGCTTCTAATCTAATCAGTCCCTTGATGCAGTTTTGGCTCCATATTGAAAAATAATTTTTATCCCTAAAATTATTCTAAATATAATTATAATGAGAGATGAACATTAATGCAAAAGTATGTTATTCTTATCAAATAGATGCTTTAATAAATTGAGTATTTCCAGTGCAGAATGAAGAGGTGATATATGCAAGATGAAGAAATATGTATAAAATAATTGTGATTATATAACTTTTTTAAACTTGGTATGTAAGTGTGAATAGAAGAAAAATTATACTCTGATAAAATTCAGTTTTGATATGACTCTTTAGCAAAACAGGACAAAAATATCTGAGTGGAAATCTAAAATAGCAATAGCACTTAGATTTATATACTGTTTTACAGTGCTTAACAGTGCTCTCTAAGTGGTTTACAGAGTCAGCATATTGCCCCCAACAATTTGGGTCCTCATTTTACCCACTCAGAAGGATAGAAGGCTGAGTCAACCTTGAGCCTGGTGAGATTTGAACTGCCAAATTGCAGACACCCAGCAGTCAGCAGAAGTAGCCTGTAGTACTGCACTCCAACCACTGCACTACCATGGCTCAAATATTCAGATATCTGGATTGGCTTCAGTCATAGTATTTTTATGGTATATCAAGATAACGGTCACCTATAATTCTTACATTCAGAGACTGGTCTTTGTGTCATCTCAATTAGTCTACAAAAGTTATAGTATCAACAGTGTTGTACAAGAACTCTTAGGCCAAAAGAGCAGGAGAAGGTTTAGAAAGATGTAATGAAGGATAATATCCTTCAATAGTATCATGATTTCTTACACGTATATTCTATGCTGAAGACCATTTCAACCAGAGATCCATTTCAACCAGAGATTTATATAAGTGAACCATAAAAAAACTAAGACAAATTATTTTTATTTCTTTATTTATTAAATTTATATGCTGCCCATCTCACTATTGAGTAACTCTTGATAGTGTTTAAAGTTTAATGGAAGCCATGCAGAAAGTCCCCCTAATGTTGACTTTGATCTGGCCCACGTGGCTGCCCTGGAAACAGTGAAGGAGTGGCCCACAGTGCATCTGCAAGTGAAAACAGCTCAGGAGGGCCGCACACATTTTCATTGGCAGAGGAATGCAGGAGGTTGTGGCAGCTGAAAATGGAGCTCAGGAGCCCATTTTCACTGGCAGAGTGCTTGGGCCACTACAGGCACCCCCAACACCAGTGTTGTTGAGCTGGCCATGCCCATCCTGGCCACTCCCATCCTGTCCCCCTGAAGTCAAACTCTATGCTGATGCAGCCCTCAATGAAATTGAGTTTGACACCCCTGCCCTATACTGTTTAGATGGGTTATGGTGGAATATCTCATATCGTACACTTCAAATTTTACTCATTTGCCACTCTTGTTAACTTTTATTTTCCAAAATGACCTTTTACTGTTTTCCTTATTGTGATATATTTAAAAACCTGATGGCTTTATAATGCATGTTTAAGAACAGCTCACAAAATCTAGTTCATTAGTTTTATAAAATGTCTGTCATTAGAAAATTTCCTAATCACAAAAAGCTGCTGTGGTAGACAGTCACAAAATTTATCAAAATTTATCAGAAGAAAAGTAAACATGATTGCTTAGCTGTCACCCAGTTTTTCTCCTCAGAATGATCTCTATTATCCAACTGCTGGAAACGCTTCTGAGGAAAGAATTGGGCTGTAGTCTTCATTATTTGTATTTTTAAAAGTGACAGTTGAGAGCTTTGTTAAAACACAAAAACATTCCTTTAACTAAACATTAATCTTAGAGGCTGATACTTTGCAGCACTGCATATTTCTTTTTTTAATTAAAAAGACTTTTTAGAATAAACAAAAACTAAAATTGAGGGCATTAATGCACACTATATTGTGGATTCCTGTTTGGGCTCTGTCTCATCTTGAAACATTTCATTGGGTCATCCTAAATATTCTTTGCTGGAAAAAGATGAAGCATCCATTGACAAGTGACATTTCTTATCAACAGATAGTAGAAATTGCAGGCAGGTGCATCACCTACCTTTCAAATTTCACATGGTGGAAATTTGGTGGAAAACTGGATTCTGTTAAAAAATGTTTTTTTTCTACTTCAGCATGGGTTTAATTTTACTTCCAAAGATATAGCTCAAAGTTAGCAGATCAGGCCGCATATCTAGGGTTGTATCAAGTTTTGGACACCACATGTTAACTGGAACAGGATTAGAGAAGGGCAGTGAAGATAATCAGTGGGTTATAAGCTAAGTTATTTAAGAAAAGATTGAAGAAACAGAAACCTTTTGTTCTGAGAAGAGAAGACTAAAAGCCGGGATGGCCACAACATGCTAAAGGGCAGCAAATAACAATATATCTGTAATGAGGTCATGAATACAAGTGTCATGATTAAAATAGGTAATCACAGTTTTCATATGTTTGCTACAGATGTTACTATGGAGAGGGATATGGTAACACACTTCAGCTATCTGAAATGATGTGATGTATATTTTCCCTGATCCCAGAAGTCAGCTCATAGAATAATGAATTACAGTTATAAGAAGCCTGATTCCAATTAAGTGATGAGAAACATTTCCAAATAATGAACAGTATCTAATTGTAGAACCAATTACCCACATAGGTAGAAGGTTTGATTTTACTGAATTTGTGCAGGTAAAGGCTAGACAGCTATAGGTTGTGTATGTTTTAATTTGGATTCTTGCATGGGGCAAAAGATTGGACTCAATGATGTAATTCGTTCATTCCAAATCTGTAATTTAAAGGCTTCTTCATGCGTTACTTCTTCTTGAAAAGAAGTTTACCTTTAATACTATAATCTGTGATGGTCTCCAGATGGTTTCCTTTAGTTTAGGATAAGAATTATGCTAAAATTCCCTTAATCTGCTGTAGGACCTTTTTGTATGTTAGTTAGTTAGATAGATATTTGGTGGTTAGATAGATATTTTCCTATGGGCCCTCACCATCTCCAAAAAGTCTCTACTGTATTAATGAGCTTTGGAGAGGGAAAGGAGAACAGAAAACGTCATTACATTCTAGGAGTTATTTTATACTTTTAAGATTATTTTATTATTGTGAAACCATTGTTTTCTCTTTGTAGACCCACAAATGTCTTCTAACTGCAAAAATGTAAATTTTCTTTTGCAAAGACAGTTTTCAAATTGTATTGCAAAACTCTGGAACTGTTCTCTTTTCTCATGGATTCAAATACTTAAAAAGAAAACAAATCTTTTTTTCTTACTTTTTTGCCAATAATTCTGAAGCCTTCACAATAGTTGTAGGGTTCAACTATTGCTGTGATGAATTTGGACCACCAGGATGGACTTTTTTTTTTAAATTCCAGCTCACATGTTGTTGATGGGAGAAATGTGTGCTGTGAGCAGCCAAGCTCTATCTTTACTTTTTTACTCTCCACTCTTATCCTTCTTTAAAACTTTATGGCACAAAAAGAGGGAAATGAGAAAATAATTCCAGCACCCTTCCCTTCCCAAACACCATTTTCACATTAGGAGGAATGGAAACTTTTGCAGAGAAGAATTAACTTTAATCTATCTGCAGTATCCCATGGAATCCCAGCTCTCCCTCCTAAATTTGACTTTAAAGGATTAATTATTTGAAGTTTACCTGTAACATCTTCTTTTGTTTTGCATTTATTAATTATTTTCAGTTGTACAATGCCAAGACATTCTTAAAGTATTAAACATGTTTGCTGCAAATCATTTTTATGTCTTTGTTAAGCCTTTCCCCTCCCTCTTTGCTTGGATCCAGGCACTAGCACTGAAATAGTCTCCTGACAGCTAATACGTTTTGCATTTTGGAAGGCTTTTTTGCTATACTGCCAAGGGAGCTGTTTTTTATTTTAAAATGTTTTTGAAGCAATCTTGCTTTAATTAGCCTGTTTGAGAAATTTCATGTCACTTTTCCATGAGCGTGGGTGGGAGAACCTTGGAGCCAGATCTGTCTTTTACTGTTGGAGAGCTGATATAAATCCCAGAGAATGAAAACAAATTTTTCCACTCTCCCATTCTGCCAATAGAGACTTGCAGTCTCTTCTGGTTTCTGCTGTCTAAACTCCCTAAATACTTGCCCTGAGCTAGTCCAAGTTGTGATAGTAACACCTTATTATTTTCCAAGGCATATGAAGGGAGTCTAATTCAGTGTTATAAAATTTCCAAGCAAAATGGGCCAGGTTCTCCAGCTATAAAAACAAGGAGAAACTACTGATTTTAAAGTTGTTTAATTTTTGGAAGGAATTCTCTGTTTTCAGAATACGTAATGGAAATAAGTTGTGATTTAGAAATGGTAACTTAAATAATATTGAATTTTATTTTCACAGTGAGAAAGTAAGGAAACAACTGATACAGTGTTTCTTTTCAGTGTAATTAATACTAAAATATAAAGTGCTTTGAAGCTGATAATCCTATGATTTTAATTTGGAACATGGAGAAACCGTCCTTTTGCACGAAGCTCTGTTTATCAGACATTTCTCAAACATTTTTGAACTTACATTCTCCTGTTCTAAATATATAACTAGCATATGGCAACTTTCAACCTAAAAATTATCATTTAATCTTCGGATTAATGTTCAGTATGCGTAAACCCTACAGCTGCAGGCAAAGTTCTGCGAAGTTATATAGAACCTAAAACTTCCAAACAGACTTCAGAAGGCCATTTGAGGAAATATTTGGCCCTCGCATAGAAATAGTATTTCTTTTTGAGCTCTTGGTTTCATTAATATACAGTTAAATGTTGTTACCAGACAAAACCAATCTGGGCTAGTGAGATGTTTTAAGATCCAGCTGACTTACTGCACTGGAGCATACAGTCACTGCAGTCATGACAATGGTTTACCTTTATCTTCAAGCATTTCAAGTGCTAGATTTTATGAAACATCTTAGTCTAAGTGCAAAACCAGCTATTTTCAACATTTGAAGCTTTAACTCAAAACACTTTAAAGTATATCAAATATCCTATGCTGCTCACAAAAAAAATATCATTTCACCAAATTATATGGTTGGAGCATTTCAGAATATTTGCATATTCTATTTTATAATCCTTAGAAGAAAACGGTGTCCTACTAAAGTTTTCTAAATAGAAAAAATGCACCAGTCGAGGTCATTAAGGCATAATAACTACATAATATATATCACTGCATTTTGCTGTCTCCAAAAATATGTATCTGTTTTATTAGAAAAATATGCATAGACAATGACTTTGGATTCCCTGGATTAAACTAAGTATGTTTTTGGAAATGTTTATTCAATAGTTATCGTTACATTGCTTTGAATATATAGATATTCATTTGTTCTACTTTTAGAACTTCTTGTTTCTTCTAAAATTTTACTGTAACTTTAATAGATCTCAAAGACTTTAAATATGATGGTCAGCATGTAATAGAAGTTGACGAGGGAAATACAGCTGTGATTGCATGTGACCTTCCTGAAAGCCATCCAAAAGCCCAGGTTCGCTACAGTGTGAAGCAAGAATGGTTGGAGGTCTCTAGAGGTGAGCTGTGATTGATGGTGGAAAGCGAAGCAGCTGAATTAATCATGCTTGTTTTATCCTAAATCGGCCCAGACAACTTGCAAATAAGTGGATTTCAGTTTTCAGAATTCTAAGCAGTGACATGCTGGCTAATGGAAGTCTATGCATTTGAAGACATCCAAATTAGGGAAGATTGTTCTGTTCTTATCTTCTAATTAATTTCAACATCCCCCTATGTTTTCTTGTTTGTTTGTGCAGTTGTTTTGAGCTTTAAAAAGATACTCTAGGTTTTATACACAAGACTCCATAAGTACACACCCATTTCTGTCTATTATCCAGTAGCAATTTCATAACTTTGTTATTATCTTTATCACATTAACATGATGTTAAACATAGCCTGAAAACTTTAGGAATGAGTGGCTCATACCATACTTATATCTGGTATCAAGAGAAGGTATAAGGAATCTTAGAGATGTTAGATACTGATTATTGAGTCATTTTAAAGCCAAGCTTTGTTCCATTTCACCAATGCACAACAGATATATCAGGTAACAGGAGGGAATATTTTTGTTGGAAATAAGTGTATATGAAAATATTTAAGTTGGGAATTTGACAGCTGTTCAAATCGCTTCTTAGCAGAATTGCACAAATACATACACACAGCCAGATGCAAGGGCTGGTAGAAAGAGCAATATAATTCCAATTAAAATATAGTTAGATACCCTGTTTTTCAAAAAAAAGGTCACAACATATCTTAAATTTGCAAGAGGTTGACATGTAGACTAGATAAACAACTTGAACCTTCATATTTTAAGGTTTTAGGAAATTTCTATGCATTTTCCCCCATTTTCTTTTCCTTCTAGATGAGTATGAGGCAAAAGTTATACACTGCCACAATAGTATGAGAACTGTTCCACTATGGTCCATTTTAAAATAAGGATATTATAATATGAGATATACTGCTTTGTACCAGTTCTAAGCCATATTTCTCCATTTATTGTTATCTGAGATTTTCAAGTTAATAGGTAATTCAAACAATTTAATTTTTGCTGCAAATTACAGCAAACTTAGCCAAAAGTTTTCATTTTCTGTCAATATCATGGTCAAACTTGTGAAGTAGAAAAGCTTCTTTTTTTAGAAAATAGTTCTGAATGATTTCTTTATCTTAATAGACAACTACTTGATTATGCCATCTGGGAATCTTCAGATAGTCAATGCCAGCCAGGATGATGAAGGAACTTACAAATGTGCAGCCTACAACCCTGTCACCCAAGAAGTAAAAACATCTGTGTCTAGTGAACGACTCCGTGTGAGACGTAAGACATTATTTCTGAATATTGGGTTCCTTGGTTCAAAATTATTGAATGATGGCATTCATAGTTTGCAAAGGTTCTAGTAACGTTCTCCATAGGCTGCAAAGGTTCTAGTAACGTTCTCCATAGGCTGTCTTCCTTTATTAACTGAATTTTTAACTATAATGATAATATAAATGGGACAGCCTTTATTTAATTATTTTAATAGGTTTTTAAATTGTTATTATATCTATGTTTTTTATTGGCTGTGCACCGCCCCGAGTCCCTAGGGAGAGGGGGCGGTATATAAATCAAATAAAACTATAAACTATAAACTATTCACCTTCTTTTTTGATCTCATATTCACGTGTGGGTTTTTTGTGCAAGTCTACTACATTTATTTAGTATGGCTGTTTTTAAAAATTGCACTTTATTTTTGTAAGTATTTCTGTGAGTTGCAGCTATTTCTCTCCCTTCCTGTTGCTACTTGTAGTATCACATCATGTCTTATATTTTACTGTGCATTCCTGGATTGTCAAAATACAGTCGCCTGCCCTTAGGAAAAAGAAATTATAATGATGCTTCTGCAGTTTTTAACACATATTCCTAGACTGGGTATATTCCCAGAGAAAGTAACTAACAGAAGCTGTCGTAGCTTCTAAATCTTTTGGCTGTAGAGGTAAAACTAGATAAAGAGAACCCAGTTAAACAAGTGAGTCAAAACATACTTGTTCATTTTGAGGAAAATGATCCGAAACTATGTATTTGTGTGTGGCAAAAGTATGTGAACCTCTAGGACTATCAGCTCATTTGAAGAGAAAATTAGAATCAGATGTTTCAAACCATGGGATGATAATCAGGTATGAAGGTGGGAGGTCCTGCCTTATTTAAATCACAAAATTATGAATATCCACTATCAAAATCTGATCTTCACAACACAGATATGCTGGAAGTATAGTGTGACTTCAACAAAGGAGATTTTTGAAAACATATGATAAACAGTTGTTGATGCTCGCTGTGCTGGAAAAGGTTATAAAATTATTTGAACTCTGCGAGTCCATTGTTAGGCATATTGTGAACAAATGGTGGCAACTCAGTACAATTATTACCCTCCTATGAGTTTACCAACCACACCAAGAGCAAGGCACTTGGTTTCATCTAGGTAAGGTGCTAGGTTTCAAACCACCAGGGTAATGGCTAAAGAGTTAAAGATCTTCCTTGCATTCATGTGTTTGGTCTCCCCCATTAGGAGAACACTGAATAAGAATGGTATGCATGGCAGGGCGGCAAGACCATTACTCTCCAAAAAGAACATGTCTGTCTGTCTATAGTTTGCAAAAGACTATGTGGAAAACCCAGAACACTATCAGACAAATAGTGGATTGATGAGACAAAATAAAAAATGTTTGGCTTGAATCAAAAGCATTGTTTGGCAAAAGGCAAACACTGCACTCCATCTGTGAAGCATGGTGGCAGCCGTATCATATTTGGGTCTGCTTTGCTGGTTCTGGACCAGGATGGCTTGCCATCAATGACAGAACTATGAATTCTGAATTGTACCTGCCAATTCTAAAGGAAAATGTCAGGTCAGAGGTTCCTGAATTAAAAGTTGTACAGCCAAAGAATTGTTAAAGCAGAAGAAAGTTAATATTGAGATGGGAGTGGAAGTCCTGACTTTAATACTATAGAAATGTTGTAGAAGGACCCAGAGTAGGATATTCATGTGAGGAAGTCCACCAATATCCTTGAGTCAAAACTATTATGTGAAGACGAATGGACTCAAATTACTCCAAGTCAATGTGCAGGATATTACTGGATAGGAAAGGATGTCAATTACTGGAAGCAAAGGTTCATATATTTCTACCACACAGAAAGATGTAACTTTGGATTTTCTTAAATAAATCAATGAAAATGTATAATGTGTTAACTGCTTTGTTTAATTGAATTCTCTTTATTTAAAATTTATGTAGAGTAGGTCATGTTTTATAACATATTTATGCAAAAATATTGGACATTCAAAAGTTCACAACCTTTTAAGGTAGTAAATATATTACAAAAAATCACAGAATTTTTGGCATAACCCATCAGCATCTACTCTGGCTGGAGTGAACCTAGAGACCTTTGAAAATAGTAGATGATTTATCACTTAACTCCCCATTTTATCCTTTTGATGATAATATGTTTCCTGTTTTCTGTTAAGTATAATTCACTGAAAACAAAAAAATGAATGGTTAGAAAGGTGTGTGCTAGAGATAAGTGATAGAATGCCAAGTGTGCTGATTACCAGATTATAAATTAGATCCACATACATACTAGTAATAACAAATCTGGCTGACTATTTAGAAACATTATCTGATCTTCCTTACATCGTTTTTGTGAAGTAAAATAGAATGAAATTTGTAAACATTTCAAGTATAAAAAAAGATAATTAAAATAATATGTGCTAAGTTGATATCTTAATTTCTGAACTGTCCATGAAATATTATGTGGCAACTTTCTGTGACACAAGTTACAAAAGCTGACAATGCTACAAATGATTATTTTTGGTAACTTGCAAAAAAGTCCAACTTTTAGATCTTTAGTGATAAAGTTTTAAAGACAAAGATGCTGAAACTTTTATAATTTTGTTTAGTATGTTTTTAAAAGACAACCATTTATTTTGGCCAGTCCTGTTTTATAATTGCTTTGTTTTATCTAATTTTGAATTAGGCTCAACAGCTGAGGCTGCTCGCATAATTTATCCCACAGAGGCACAGACCATCATAATCACCAAGGGCCAAAGCCTCATTCTTGAATGTGTGGCTAGTGGGATTCCACCTCCACGTGTTACTTGGACTAAAGATGGCTCCAGCATCTCTGGCTACAATAAAACTAAGTTCCTTCTCAGCAATCTTCTAATAGATGCAATCAGTGAGGAAGACTCAGGGACTTACAGCTGTATGGCTGATAATGGAGTGAGGAAAGCTGCAGCAAATGTCATTCTCTACAACGTTCAAGTATTTGGTGCGGAAAGTTGTAACTTCTTTTCTCTTTTTGTTCTATTAGCGGTTGTATGGATTGTATATTTATATATTTCAGACAAAAGCTCTTCATTTATAATGCATTGATTTAGATTTCTGTACAGAACACAGCATTGGACATAACTTGCTCTCCAAAATCTGAGATTCTGGCCTTGAATATACAGAATTTGACTTTATTGGTCACTATAATTTTCAGAGCAGTTCTAATTTTTCAGTTTTTCAGTTTATTGGCTGGAGAGGATTAAAGTGGGAAGGAAATGTTTCTCTGGTATCCCTATTTCATTCCATTGATTTCCTAATATAAAGCCATTCCTTTCTCTTGAGAGGCACTAACTTGTAAAATGCACCAATCTGAAAGTATAGGTTTAGCTATGGGTGCTATTGTCTGAAATCACGTTTTATTACTGAGTAAACTCATACAGTTTAAGCAATCATGGCAGACAAATAATGCCATAAGTCTATAAGTAAAGGTAAAACAATTTATCTTTGTGTACAACTTGCCATTACCATACTTCACAGAGGTTACAGAGATCTCTATTTCAGGGACAGCCATTTTTTCATCATTCTCCAAATGACTGGCAGTACAATTGTATCTCCTTTTCAGAGCCTCCAGAGGTTAGTATGGAACTATCCCAGGAGATCATCACTTGGGGACAAAGTGCAAAGTTTACCTGCAGAGTTCGAGGGAATCCGCAGCCATCAGTGGTGTGGTTGCGCAATGCAGTTCCACTCTTTTCCAGCCATCGAATGCAACTTTCTCGTAAGGCTCTTCGTCTTTCTAGTGTAGGGCCTGAGGATGAAGGAATATACCAGTGCATGGCAGAAAATGAAGTTGGGAGTGCACAAGCTATGATACAGTTGAGAGTTTCCCAACCAGGTAAGTCTCTAGTGAAGTTAAGGTAACAGAATAATCATCTTTAAGGTCCATCTCTCCTTGTAATACTAAGGAGAGACACAACAGTTTTCCAATACTTGGTCTGTCAGAGGGAAGGTGCTGTGATTTAGGGAAGGACAAAAGGGAAGGACAAAAGCCAGTGGGTAGAAGTTTTCCAGAGAGAGTTCCAAACTCAAAATAGAAAGACAATGAGAGCTTTTAACATTTAAAACAGCATATACCTTGGAGTTGTGGGTGCTCCATCACTGGAATTTTTCAAACAAAGATTTGACCATTTGTGAAACCTCCAGTGATTCTTTGTTTTGTTCAGTGTTAAGCTCCTTGCTGTTTCCATTCCTGATTTTGATTAATACCAAATTAAGGGGAAATATTCTAAATGCCTGCTGAGGATTCATGTGACATTAAAGTTTCATTCTTGATTATTGAGACTGATGAGATGCCCATTGTAAAAAATTGGCTGGATTTGCCAAAATGTATGTTTTGCAAGTTCTTAACATAGACATTCTCTTCCATCTTATATTTCAGAAATAAGTCAGATATCACAGCAGGGACCTGTTGGAGATTCAGCACAATCTGCCACCTCATCTATTAGGTTTACCAATAGTGAAAAAATGCCAAAAGGAAAAGCTGTTCTTTTGAAATCAAAACCTACAGTACCAGCAGCATCTGTCCAGTGTACCTCAAAAGAACTGGTTACTCCAGCTGAGGCCCCAGTCATACTTAGCTCTCCTCGAACTACCAAAACTGATGGATATGAATTGTTGTGGCGACCACGGCATGATAACAAAACACGTATCCTCTACTATATTGTAAAGTATCGCAAGGTTAGCATATTCCAATTATTTTTATATAATATCTATATTAACAGCAATATCAATTTACAATTTTCATGGAAAGCTCCATATATATTATATTTTTTTGCCTGCTGACGTAGCATCAGCCTTTTCCTTTTTAAATAAAGGACAGAATTCTTATCCTGTGCACTGGTGCTAAAGGTTTTTTTTTAACTTTTTGTATAATTATTCTTATGAAACACTGTGCGGAGTTGGATGGGGCTCAACAGACTTCAGCTCAACCCAGCTAAGACCGAGTGGCTGTGCTTTCCGGCGCCTAG
>JAEANM010003925.1:8771-21576 GCA_017656035.1 Myanophis thanlyinensis
AAGATGGAGGATTAAAAAATAGACTCCCTGTCTACTGAAGTCCTGCAGGCTCACAAAAGCCAAAGTGACCAATCCAACTGAGTCTCTTTTCAACCCATTTTTTTTTATCTTCCTACTTACCCCAACCTACCTTAGGGCCTTTGGAATGTGACTCTTTATTAACCACAAGCATTACTCCTGTTTCATTTTATGAGAAGAACATTCATAAATTCTGTGAGGAAACTTTACTGACAACTAAAGTCCTCAGTTGGTCCTCCTAGAAGGAACACAAGAATATATCTTCCACCCTATACAAAGTGAGAGTGATTCTTAGAAGGTATGTGGTAAGTACCCCACCTTGCTTTCCTCAGTTCATTATAACTATATATTTTGCTTTCTTGTTCCCAAATTTAAACATATGTATTGAAAACTTCTGATTTAATTGTATTTGATTTTCATTTTCTCAACATTTCCACACTGATAACATTACCCCTTTATCTTCTGCATCCTCTTTATTATCTTCTTTCCTATCTTCTTTATCTTTTTCTTCTGGAATTTGTTTACTCTCCGATTCAGCACTTCATTTAAATGTAAAGAAAAGAAATTATTTAGTGATAATTCAAGTAGATATTTAAATCACTCACATAGGAAAGAGAGATTGTGCCAATGTAACAAATATAAATTAATATAACAAGCATCATTTCAAACTAAGAGGTGTAAAGAACTGACTGATATGACAAATCTAACACAAGTGAAAGTTGGTTGATTACAACTAACTTAAGAAATAAGGATACTATATCCAAAGAAACAGGTGAGAAAAAGGCTATAGAAAATGGGAATATAATAAATTTATGGTATAAAACAATATAACTCCCTAAGATTCGAGAATGGAGATTATTTGAACATGTTTAGGTTTTAAGGAACAGGATAAAAGCTTTCTTTAAATAATAGAAGAGCCATAAATTAAAATAAAGTTAAAACTTTGGGGAGAAAACTGGGGTGCTAAAACCCCAAAGAAATATGATACCAGGAAAAATTATTAAAGCAAACTGATTAAAATGAAAAGGGGGGGTACCTATATTTCTGTAGAAGGTCGACATGCTGATAATCCTTTCTTAATCAAGACATATTTGAAGTGAGAGGAAGAACGATGCTGGATTTTTTTTCATCTTGAATGAGAGCATGAAAACGTACAGCAATCTTAGGCACTATTTATATAAAACTAATTTTCTTCGCTCTTTCTTTCCCAAAGGAAAGAGCCAGTTTGGTCCAGGGGTTAGGACTAGACTAGAAACTGTGAGACTGAATTCTAGGGCCACCTTAGCCAGGAAAGTCAATTGGGTGACTTTGGATCAGGCACTCTTTCTCAGAGAATAGGAGAAAGGTATCTTGGACATGAGCACCGTTAAAGGAAAATAGAATAGAATAGAATAGAATAGAATAGAATAGAATAGAATAGAATAGAATAGAATAGACGTCCACTCCCCTACATTTCAGATTTTCTAAATATAACAAGCATAATTTGCAGCAATCTATCTATAAAATGCATGCAAAAAAATGCTGCTTAAAAAGACTAGCATGTGTTCCCAGATTTTATTTAAAACCGTGAGATCTGAAACCTTCATTTCAGAATAACTGCTTCCACCATTCAACTACATATACACTTTTGAGTTAATGCCATTTCCCAATGAATAACTATATATATATTTTTAGCTTACTCAACTTTTCCAGAGGAACCCTCTACTCCCAGTTTAAGTCTTTTTTTCGCACCCTCTTTTTTTTTAAAAGGCTTTGAGTTCCCTTTTTTTCTTTGCTCACCTCGCACTCGGCTCCATGCTGTCTTCCGTTGCTAGGCAACGCTATCAACAGTCCGCGGGTTTCCTTTTCCTCGCTGCCCCGCCCTGAGTTCTTCTCGGATGATGCCAATTGAGAAAAGGGGGTGGGTGCAAATCTGGACAGAACCATTTCTCAACATTGCCTTCAGTGACAAAGCCGCGGCGTTGTTTCCCAGTTTTAGCCAGTCCCAGGTATGTGTACTTCAAGTCCCAGAATTCCACAGCCAGCACAGCTAAATGATTGAAGACTCTGGGAACTGAAGTCCAACGTATCTGGAAAACGCCAATGATGAGAAGCAACTTCTAGACAAAGCGTAGAGGGTGAAGCAAACATAGAGTTAGGAAAGGGTAGATTCATTCATGACTAGAATAAGCAAAAGCTGTTATTGGTTTGTTTGTGGAACCAAATGATTTTACGTGATTCTCTAATTTCGTTTTCCCCCCACCATGTTCAAAGAACAGAGCTCCAGCGTAACTCTCGCGATATTACAATAGTCGTAAGCCTCTTCGGAACCATCATTCTCAGCGTTTTCTCGAAATTTGGCGGGAAAGAGGTTGGCGTAATGATGGAGAAGCCTTGCTTGCAGTCGCCGCCGGTGAAAGTCCTGGCTGCTCAACTGAAGCGGTGCCGCCAAGTCCCTGGTGGTTCGTGGTTGTTGGACCGGGAAGAGTACGGACGTCCGGCGTTAGCCGTGTCTCTGGTCTGGATGCAGGGCAAAATATTGGCCGTAGAGCAGGGTGGTTCGACTGTGCGGTTGCTGGACGAGAGCGGTTCCTTCGTGGTTTCCGGCGTGGAGAGAGTCCCTAAGGGAAAACCTTGTCTCAGCCCTGGAAGTTATGTGATGGTGATGGGTTTGGTGCAGGGTTGCATCCCAGAACCTGTCCTTCAAGCCGTGAAGATAACGGATCTCTCGGGCAATCCCCTGCACAGGACTATGTGGGAGTTGGAAGTGGAAGATTTGCAGCGAAGCCTCCTCTCGTGAATAAAGCTGGCATGTCAAAATGGGAATCATTTGCTACAGGTCCCGCAGTTACAAAACAAATGGGATGGAAATGCATGCATTGTTTAGAAGGTGTGGATTAATTCCAGATGGATTAGCTTGGGCAAAGTAATCTTTTATACTTGAGGGCACATTGTTACAAAGATAAAATATCTGTATTCGGTATATATTCATTGCCCCGTTGTGGACAGTGCTCTTTCTTCAGGCTGGACTTCCATTAAAGAGGTACTGTGCTACAGAATCAGCTAGAGACATCTGACTTCAGACATTATTATTTAACAGATATGCAAAGACTACTGTTTTAAAATAATGATTCTATCCATCCAAATGATTACAATTCTAGGATAAAGGTGTTTTGATAACAGTGCATCATGTTAATTTGAAGGCTGGTTTTTAATGCATAATGTAATGCTTCAAGTCGAACTAAGAAGTGGACAACTTCCCTCCAATATAGCAATAGTTCACAGAAAAAATTGAATGATAGATTTATATACATCACAAAATCTGCATATATTACTGGAGCATCTGGTTTAATGTCCTTGGATAATAAATAACTAAACTCTTGATGACAAATTCAATGGGAATAAAATATATTTCATACATTATTTTTTAAAAAAATTGCTATTGGAACCTTCAATGGTAGAATTGTCCTGGAGTTTGAAAATAGCTATAGTGCCTCAGACATTTCACATTTTTGCCTTCCAGCATGTTATTTTGATAATCTGAAAAGTGCAAAAAGCACCTGGCACTCCCAATATAGTATAAAAATGTATTCTGTTTTGGCCAGCTATTTATCTAGTACCCTCTTTTGCTAGTTAGAGTTATATTTAGTCTTTTAATTCAAGATAATATAGATTGTGTGGAATTTCTTTTTTTTTCTCAGAGTAATAGTAATATAAACTTAAAAAGTTATATATTCTTGGACATTTGGCATATGTGATACTTGAAGGGTGCTTCTAGAATATAGTTCTATTATAATAATTTAGATATAAATTTACAAACAAGATTAAATAATGGAATAGTGTTTATTCTTATATCTCAATAAGTATGGCATGAAAATTCGTTGCTGATTTTTTAAAGAACATCTTTATGTTTCATATCTCAATAAAGATTCTCAGTCATCCAGGTAGAGTTGTCTGGAAGGTGAGTCACAGCAATTGTACTTCTTGTTTGTTAAAAACGTTTTGTTGCTTGTCCAAGTAGCTTCTTCAGCCTGAGCAAGTTGGTATATGTCTCCTGGACCTATGTCTGAATACCACTTATTCACCTTCAGCGGTGACTTCTACAGTTAAAAACATGGCTGAGCTGTGGGGTTCCCCCACTGTTGCCAACCTATACATGGAAGAAGTGGAGAAGAAAGCACTCAGCTCCTTCCAGGGGATGGTACCAACTCACTGGTTCAGGTATGTGGATGACACCTGGGCAAAAAATCAAGGTCCAGGAAGTACAGGCCTTCACAGACCATATAAACACTATCTAAATATCAAGTTCATCAAGGAAGACACCAAGGACAACAGGCTCACATCCCTAGACTGGAGTTCTGATTAGGATCTGTGGCAACCTAGAATTAGAGATCTACAGGAAATCCACATCCAGAGACCAATACCTGCTGGTTTACTCCCACCATCCACTTCAAAATAAGCTAGGAGTCACAAATAAACTATATCATAGGGCAGAAAACATCCCCATCTCCAGGAATGCCCAAAGGAAGGAAAACAGGCATCTAAGGACAGCTCTTAAGGCCTCTGGATATCAGATTGGGCTTTTATTAAATCAGCATCTGGGTCCAACAAAAGAATGGCAGACAGAGCTGAGACTAAGAGTTGACAGGTCATTCCTTATATGGCTAGTGCATCAGAGAAGCTAAAACATTTGGAAAACACATACTGTACCTATGTTTTTCAAACCCACAACACACTGGGGCTTGTTTACCCTAAAGATCAGACATTATACAAAGAGTACGTGTATGCAGTCCAGTGCAGTGAGGAGTGTTCAATATTGGAGAAACCAAGCAGCTTTTACATACGAGGATGACCCAGAATAGGAGAATCAAGACCATGGGACCAGAATCATCAGTGTGCTTCATTTAAAGAAAAAGGGCACTCTTCTGCAGACAATTTCACATTTTGGACAGGAAGATAGATGGCTTGAGTGAAGGAATCCATGTCAAACTGGAAAATTCTTCCCTTAATAAAGGTAGAGGCTTCAAACACCTGTCTCCCATTTTTTAATGCTGTTCTTGCATCAGTCCCCGGGGAAGATTAAAATGAGAGATTCACCAGGAAGGCCACACTTAATGACCCACTTAGCTGGAGCATTTACATTCCAACAACACTCTGCCTATTCACCAAAGGAGCCTATCCAAATTGTGAGTAATGAAATCTCCCTGGAGGACATATGAGGTCCCCCTAACCAACTTGCTCAGACTGAAGAAGCTATATGAATAAGCAGCGAAACATTTCAAAGTAAGACGAAAGGGACAGTTAGTTGCCCTTTCTTCCAGACATCTTCATGTTTCAAGGTGCCCATCCTAAAGAAACATTTGATTCATCTTAAGAAGTTCTATTTTTAAAATATTTATAGTTTTCTGTCTCCCCAAAAGAAGTCTTGCCAAATAATTTACAACTTCTGGTTGAGGACGTTCACTGACCCTTTGAAACAAATGTGTGCATAACACACTTTACTCTGATCACTAGATACTGCCTTCTATAGTGATTTTGGCCTGGGTTGCAGGAGAGACTATATCTAAAAGCATCCTGGATGCAGGATGTTTCAAAAAGCATTCATCAAGCATTATGCAAACTCCTTATATTATTGAATTAGCATTCTTTTGAAAGAGTTCTAGACCTGTGTACAGGATTTTAGCTTTTTCACAAGTATCAATCCTGTCATACAGAAGATCAATTTAAATGGGAAAAAGCTGGATTCTGTCAGATGTTTGCATTACATGTTATTCAGTCTTCTGCCAATAAGGATTTTACATGGCTGGACTTTGTATTGTTTGAGGCGGGGGAGGGTTAGTGCCATTTTGCAACTTGAAATTCATCCATGCCTGTCACTTGAGCCATTTGAAATGTGGCCAAAGCTTTTATCTCAAGTGCCCACCCACAGCTGCCAAGACCACCCCATCATGTGTTAAAAACAGCAGTTCGCGTTTAGGTGGCAGGCAATAATAGGTGGGAGAGAATAAAATTAATAAAAACTGTTAAGATGCCTTCATCTGTCACCCTCACTCAGGAGTAGGGTTGTGACATTGGCATTTTACTTAAGGCCTGCATATTTTGCTGCCAGCTCAAGGACTGGAAGAATGCACATTAATGTGGACTAAGTGAATATTGCCATTATAGAGTTTACTGCCAGGATAATATGTGAAGAATTGCAGTCTAATATCTTTCGACAGGCCACTCTATTACTTTTGAGAGACTTCTTAAACATTAAGTTGAAGCTAGCAGACTGCTTGATGGATGGACATCTAGATCTGATTCAATGCTGTGTTCACACATTTAACTAATTACTAAATTCACATTTTGGGTTCATACAATATATAATCACAGACTAATTAAACAGGGAGATTCACGCAAATTACAAAAAAAAAAAAAACCTTGCAAAGTTATAGTATTATTAACCAAACTTAGCATGTTGCACGAATGCCTCTGTTGAAGACAGCTAGTACAGTGTTAGACTAACCCCTTTCTTCCCAAATCCAAATTGGGGATAAGAGTCAAGATTCACAACACCTTAATAATTTATGAGCAATGCAGCTACACTAATTCCAAATGTACATGTGATTTGTTTTAGCAAAAGCTTGGAATGTGAGTTGACACTGGACAATATTTAAAATATTGTATGCTCAATTCAATCCTTTATTGTCAATGCAATGTGCTGTTGACAATGCTATTGTCAATGCAGTATGCTGTTGGCAGAAATAGAAATTTTATTTATTTCAATTCATGAAAGCAGGCTTGCAGACATTTGGGGTAAGTTCTTCAAGGCTGTGAACTAAAATGAAACACCATAATCTGAATATCGGTAGTAATGTAATTAATAATGTATCTCTAACGGAGAGATGAATTATAATGAACAATGTGATGTGGCATAATTAAGGAAGTCCTTTCTTTAGTTGGCACTTCTGAGCCCACTTTTAATGTAGTAGTTTCAGATGCATATCGGGGTCAGTGCTTGGGAGTTGGGAGGAAAAAAGACTCCAGTCTAAGGGAACCATTTTGGCAGCGCAATTTTGGTCCTCTCCGCAAAAGGCTGGGGAGCCGCCGAGCAGAATAGAGCCAGCGTTGCGCAGCAAAAGCACATTGTGAGCGAGGATAGCGAAGAATGGCTCACGCCCGATTCACGTCCCCGCTTGCTCCGCCTCCAAATCCTGAACGGATCCGGCAAGGCGAGAGTATAATAAAGGCAGGATCGAGCAGGGTGTGACCGCGTTTGGCCGCGCCTACTTTCCCTGCAAATCCCCTCGCGCGGCGGTGATCTAGGAGGCGGCGGCGGCGGCGGCGGCGGCCTCTGGGTGAGAACTTGCCCCGCTGGGCATCGGGCTGGGTGGGCGAGGCTGATCCCAGGGTGGGGGCTGTGAGGGTGAAGGTATACCTCAGTCTTGGATGGGAAAGCTTAGGAGGGAAGTTCTGGCGTTGGGAGAGCAGGGTGGACCTTGGGGTGGGGTCTTCGCCGAGGCCCTGAGTGAGAGGGTTTCTTCGCGTGGATTGCGTGGAAAGGTGCTTGCTTGCGCGGGAGGAGACGAGGCTGCCTTGGAGGAAGGGTTGCGGGGCAGGGCATCCCGGTGGAGTTCAGCTGCTCGGGTCATAGGAGGAGGCAGTGCTGTGCAGGGATCTTGCGCTCCAGATGACTGTAGAGGGATAGGATGTGGGGTACTGTTTAGGATTATGTGGGGGGAATTACTGCACCAAGGAGGGAGATCCACTCAAGGAAGTCAGTTGTCTCACCGGCTTCTCAAGTCTTTCAAACATGCGGTCCTTTACTCATCTTGACTAACAAAATACCATTCCTATTGTATCTAGCTGAATGATGATGGCTGTATGGGACATGCTTTCCATTCAGGACTTCCCTTCACTTAAACATATGTTCTTTGCTTCTTGGCCCTCTTTTGAAGGGCATTTTGAAGATGCCTCCTAACTATTGTAGTCGGCAAAAGGAATGAGTAAGAGTATGTGGTCCATGCTACATTTTCCCAAGTTAGCATCCTGGGCTGCGTTCTGTCTGGAAAATTTCCTCAGTTGATGAATTAAAAACATCCCGGTTTATCAGAAATAACACTATGTCAAGTTGTTTTATTAAGAGAAAGCTCTTAATTAGAAAGGATTTTTTTTTTGCTTGTAACCCTCCCTTACCCCCTCCCCCCAAAAAAATAATGATGAAAATGGAACTGTTCGCAATCATTTGGTAGAATATACTATATAGCAGATACAAATCTGTAATAAGGACATATGGTTTGAGGCAAACAGACTTTTTTTAATGACATGATCAGATGATGTCTGTGTTTCATGTTCTACTTATTTTAAAACCTTTAATTATTGTCAATAAAGGAAGTGGAAAACCCTGATGAAAATAATGAATCTGGAAGTACAGCTAGCAGCCTATTAATCTTGTGAGATGTTGGGCGTGTCAATGCCACGCATGCTTAAGTCTGCATAGGATCAAGTTGTTAAGAAGCAGTGTGCTCTGTTCACTTCTTAATTTACAATGATGCTGCCAGCTATGAAAGAGATTGCATCTTTCTTTTCCTCTACCTCCCCCACTCAAAACCAATGAATAATTCATATTGGCTCAGTGGTGGCCATAAAGTATGGATCACATAACATATATGGTCTGTGCTTTGAATTCCTGCCAAAATGCAGATCATCTTTAGTCTCAGAAAATAGTAAAATGCAAGCACAATAAACAGGTAATCTCCTAGTGTTTTTGTCTCGTTTTTTTCCCTTTCAGTTATTCCACATAGTTTCTTTATACTCCTAAACTACTCTGTTTAAATGAAAAAATAACCGAAGCATTTCATTGCATTGTTTCAGATTGCGCCCTTGTTCCAGTGATGTGTGTCTGATGGGGAAAAATGGTATTTTCACCATGTGCATTTTCTCATCAAAGGCAATTCCTTTAGAAAAAGGAATCTCCCAAGGGAATAGCTTTAGTATGTATCAGGAGTAACATGGCACTTGGAATCAGCCATCTGCATAAAATAATAGCTCTTGAAGAAGCTATTACTTTAGCAAATTGCAAGATAGACTTTCAGTGGTGTAACTGGAGTAGAACATATTAACTAGCTTCTATATGGGGTAGTATTTTTACCTGTTTTAAAAATGTCTCAGATAGCAGTATCTGACTAGTCTTGCCTGGATTTGGAAGTTAAGCAGGTTTAGATATGAAGCTATTACAGATGGTCCTTAACTTCTGATCACAATTTAGCCCAAAATTTATGTTGCTTAGTGAGACATTTGTTAAGTGAGTTTTGCCCCGTTTGATGCCTTTTCTTGTCACACTTATTAAGTGAATCACTGCAGTTGTTAAGCTAGTAACATGGTTGTTAAGCGAATTTGGCTTCCCCATTGACTTTGCTTGTCAGAAGATCACAAAAGGGGATCACATGACTCTGGGACACTGGAACCATTATAAATGTGAACTAGTTGCCAAGCATCTGAATGTTGATCATGTGACCATGGGGATGCTGCAATGGTCATAAGTATGAAAAACAGTTGTAAGTCACTTTTTCAGTGCCGTTGTAACTTTAAATGGTCACTAAATGAACTATTGTAAGTCGAGGACTACCTGTAATTAAATGGTGACCACCATGGAATTCCAAAGTAGAGGCTTTACTTATTTTAATATGTGGTGAGTTATAATAAAAGCATAAAATACAGTGCAATTTAATATACTGAATTTACATATGGCACAAACCAAGGAAGCAGTGCTGTGGCTTAGTGCTGTATGTGAATTAGACAGTGTGCCATAGAAACCATAATGATCTAACATGCATCTTGATGTCATAGCACAAATGACACAAATTATATAAATGTGTGTGGTGCAAATTACATCAGTTCTGTCATTTGCATTATGACATCACTCTCTCCCTCTCCAGATTCCTATGCAGCTATTGACCGATTAGGAAATAACATTGTTAATCAAGCGCTTTGGGGCAATTTTATGAAAATAGGTAGTACACTCTCTAAAGTTACAAAAAAAGAAGGAAGACCTGGATCAGAAAGATTTTCAAAACAAGTCTGACAAGTTAGACTTGAAGGGAATGTTTGAAATTGCTGGATCAAATCACTGTGGTTTGTGTGTCAGGAAAAAAAAAAAGGCAAACGGCAGCATAGTTTTGGTTTAGACAATAATTTAAAAAATGCCTTCCAGGAAGGAAATGTGCAAAATCAGGGGAAGTAAATTGTGGCTGCATGTTGATGAGGGCATTTGCAGAGATAGCAAGTTTGGAGCATGGGACAGTATGCCTCTCTTGAAACTTGGCTCCCTCCAGACAACGCTTACAGGAATTGTGACTCAGTTAAGGCTGTAGTGCTGATTATTGCATGAGCTCCAGATTAAAACAGCCTGTCTCAGTCTGCACCCCAGCCAGAGATCAAAGTAAGATGCTGCCCTTAATGGGTAGGGGATAATCACGTGGATACGGTTGTATGGAAAAATACCATCTGAATTAGAATTGCTGTTTAACTTTGTCCATATATGTGGAAAGTATATTGCAATGGTGTTTGGATTGGATAAATATGCCACCCTTACCATCAGTAGAGGAAAAATAGTGAAAACTGAAGAAATCTAGACGGCCTTTGAAAATAACATCAAGAGTCTGAATGAAGACGACTTTTACAAATACCTCGGCATCCTTCAAGCTGGCAACATCAAGCACACTGAAGACAAGAAGAAGATTGGAAGATAATACATTATGAGAATGAAGAAGATCTTGAATTCCCAACTCAATAGAGAAAATGCTAGCAAGGCAATTAACACTTGGGAGATTCCAGCCATTAAATACACAGCTAAAATAGTGAACTGGACTCAAGCAGAACTAAAAGTCTTGAATAGGAAGACTAGAAAAATGACAACAATTTATGCCCTTCCACCCACAGATGTTGATTGACTCTAATTACCAAGGAAAATAAGTGGGAGTGGAATGTTGGAAGTATACCAGCCAGACTGAAGGGGCGGGGGGAGGCATTGGAAGAATGGACCATGAAGAAGATGAACTAAAGCCAGTACACCACGAAGGTTTATTTAACACCAGAGAGACGAAACTGGCTTACAAGAAGACTGCTACAGAAAAGGTAATAAAAGAGTTGGAAAGTACCTTGGAGCTCTTTTAGTCAAACTTGCTGCTCAAGTAGGACTTAACCATTCCAGACAATTGACTGTACAGACTCTTCTTAAAAACCTCCAGCGATGGAGCATCAAGAACTTCTCAAGGCAAGCCGTTCCATTGGTGAATTGTTCTCACGGTTAGGAAATTTTCCCTTAGTTCTAGGTTTCTTCTTTCCCTGATGAGTTTTCTGGTGTTTTGGAAAATAGATTGACCTCCTCTTCTCTGTGGCAGCCCCTCACATATTGGTACACTGCTATCATATCACTCCTAGCCCTTCTTTTCACTAGACTAGCCATACCCAATTATTGCAACTACTCCTTATATGTTTTAATTTCCAGGCCCCTAATCATCTTTGTTGCTCTTTTCTACAAGCCTTCTTGAGTGCAGAAGATGCTTCCAGAATCCTGATACTGTTTAATTGAAGGAACTTGAAGTGCACCAACCCTGCAAGATCAAATCAGCCAGGGCGATGTTATGGGAGATTGGTGGTCCCTCAAATAACACCTTATGCCAGGGATGGGCAATTGTGGCTCTTTTATGATTTGTGGGCTTCAAATCCCAGAATTCCTGGGCAAGGCAACCTAAATAAAATGGAGGAAACATTTTGAAGTGTAAGGGTTCCTTACACTTACACCTCACAATGTTTTCTCCATTTTATTTAGGTTGCCTTGCCCAGGGATTCTGGGATTTGAAGTCCACAAGTCATAAAAGAGCCATAGTTACCCACCCCTGACTTAACCCTTACACTTACACCTCAAAACATTTCCTCCATTTTATTTAGGTGGCCTTGCCCAGGGATTCTGGGATTTGAAGTCCACAAGTCCACAAGTCCTAAAAGAGCCCTAAAAGAGCCACAATTGCCCACCCCTGCCTTATGCCATTTAGAGCTTTACAGGTAACAACCAGCATCTTGAATCATATCCAGAAACAAAATGGTAATCATATAGCTTGTGAAGTGTGTTACTGCTACTACTGCTATGTTCTGAAGTAGTTGAAGATGCTGGGTAATCTTCAAGGGAAACATATGTAGAAAGCATTGCAGTAGTCAAGTTTCAAGGTGACTAGGCACCAGTGATTACCTGAAGGCTCTGTAATCTAGGAAATGCTATAACAGACACACTAGATGGAGTTATTCAAAGGCTGTCGTAGCCGCAGCTGACACCTGCTCTTTGAATAGCAGATGCAAGTCCAGGAAGTCCCCAATAATGTGTATCCAGCCTTGAAGTGGAATGTGCAATCCCATTCAAGGACAAAGTCGGCCAGGTCAAACAGCTACTTGGTCTTGGTAGGAGAGATTTATTTATTTGTTTGTTTATTTATTTATTCAATTTCTATACCGCCCCCTCTCCCGAAGGACTCAGGGCGGTGTACAGCCAACTAAAAAACCGCAAAAAATAGATAACAGTTAAAACAGATTAAAATTAACTAATTTAATGGCCGATCAAATTAAAACCTGATATAAAATTTAAAATTAAAAATTTAAGATAATTAAAAACTAATTTAAAAACTGATTAAAATCCCCAAACGATAGTACGAGGCCAGACCGGCCTGTTGGAACAAAAAGGTTTTTAATGCGTGCCAGAAGGTCCGTAGGTCTGTGATGGTCCGGATCTCCGGGGGCAATTCGTTCCAGAGGGAGGGTGCCCCCACAGAGAAGG
>JAEANM010003926.1:0-21576 GCA_017656035.1 Myanophis thanlyinensis
ACACACACCCACACACACCCACAAACACAAGAGAAACAAAACCGGAAAGAAAAACAGAACTCTGGTTTACACACACACTGATCATTCCCACCATAAATCTCAGTTAAATTAGGGAAGGCACAAATCTTAAACATACCACATGGCTGCATGGAAGACAGAGACAGAGAGACAAACAAACCAAAAACCCAACATTCCTATTTATATATTTCCCTTTTCTATTAAATACTTTTATTTAGCCAAATTGGTTTTCCAGCTTCATCCCTGAGCAAAGTCCACTCTTTACACAACCTTTTTTTCCTTTTTCATGCCCATCTGGACAGGCAACTGCCTCTTTTTTGTCCCAGGTATCAAGCAAGTCTTCCATGGGGAGCCTACCGCAACCCTCGAGCTAGAGCATCCCATGCTTCCCCTCTTGTGTAAGAATTCAATTTGGCTCTGCTGGGTTCCAGCAAACTTAGTCTCCTAGTGAGACAACCACCCCATCAGCAGTTTTAGGACCCAAAAGTGGTCCTGGAGGACTCTGGATACCTCCTATAGGAATTATCCTGCCTAGCAGTTTTCAGACCAAAAAGGGGTCTGGGAGGACACCATTGCTCTCCACAATGTGTACGGACACCTCCTTGCTCACAGTTTCGGACTCAGGAGTGTCCTGGAAGGATCTCTGCTTGTTTCCAGATGTAAGGGCCCCTTCCTCTCACAGGGATTTGCTCAGTGACTTTCCGGCTGTTTACCCAAATTTAACTCTCTCATTCAACTTTGCCATTCCGTTTCCACACATTCTCCCTTTTTCCCTAACAGAAGGTCCTGTGCTCTAGCAAATCCCCCAAGCTGTCCAGACTGTTGGTCTTTCTGCAGTTAGGAAATGCACAGAGGGAAAAAGATCCAGCTGTAATTTGGAGAAGGGTCCTCTCACTCATACACATAGACATGCACACATTTCCCATGCTTTTCTGAGCTACAAAATTAAAATTTGAGGTACTCGCCTTCTTTCCAAGCAACCTTTAAGATCAAAACTCAAAACCCCTTTAAAACCTTATTCCACATGGCCAAGGTCCAGGAAACCTCATCCACAGACTCAATGGGTCTCTTTGCCTGCATGGGAGGATTACCTGGGCCTGGTCCATTGGTTAGGTTAGCTTGGGGTCCCATCTGGGTAGGTGCCAATTGTTGGAAGAAATGTCCATGTGAGTTCAGTTCCAAGCGGGGAGAAAGACACTGGAAACATGGAGACTACTTGGAAGGATAGTTTATTGGTGAAGCTGGAGCAGGACCTCATGGTTTGAAGTCCTGTGTGAAAAAAGGGCACGGATTCGGAGAGTCCCTGGGTTTTATGGCCTCTGTTGGAGTTTGAATTTGAACATGTTCTGATTGGTTGTCAGATTCCCATGGTGCCATGCAAGGGTAACTTTGTAGGCTTGGCTGAACCTTGCTGGGTGATGTAATGATGGGGGCTGTTTGTGGCTGAATGGCTTTCCCTGAAAGATAATCCCATCATCCAAGTCTTCAAATCAAATCAAATCAAATCAAATCAAATCAAATCAAACCAAATTTTATTCATCACATACCAGTCATACATGGTACGAAACACGGTGAAATGTGTATGCAACTGCTCGTGACCGCAGGTAGTAGAGCAAGAGATACTAGTATAGACAGGGTTGGAAAATAAGTTAGGGGGTGACAGAGAGAAATAGATTATGGGAATATTGTTTAGCATTCCCAAAATACTCTTTGTCTTGTAATAAGCTCTGACATGGAGTCAGGGAGTTGAGTCTCTGAGTTTGTCTTTAGAAACATGTTTCGAGTATTTTTCATTCTCCTAGGAGATGGGTGGGTGTTCTTCCTACAAATTAAAGGAAGTAGTTTTTTTTTAAAAAAAATATGTTATCAGGAAAAGATAAAGAACAAAAAATATTCAAGCCCTGTGTTTAACTCTTTTATTGCTGCTGGATAAAGCTAATTCATAAGGAGAGAGTCAGATTTCCTAAGGAAACTTGAATATATTTATTGAGAAGTCACATAAGATCAAGTGAAATTATTCTTAACAGGTGGGCATAGTATCAAAGCAAGGGGGTAATCTGGCTCAGCAGTCAAAGATTCTAGGTTTTCACCTGAAAAGCTGACAGCCTGGGTTTGAGACCCAGGCACCATGCAATGGAGTGAGCTCTGGTTCCTACTGCAGCTCCTGCCTGCCTAGTAGTTTGAAAGCATGCAAATATGAGTAGATTATTAGGTACCACTTCAGCAAGAAAGTACTGGTAACAGCATTCCATGAGCCTAATCATTACTTTCAGTATCAAAGGTTGAATCACCAACTTGTATCCAAGTATTCAAAAATAAGCACTACTATACTTGGTAAATTTTATTATAAAACTACACAGGCTTCCATTTCTATCACCTATGTCCTTTAATTGTGCTACATTGCTTTGGTGGCAGAGTATGTGTTTTTTTTGTGTGTATCCTAGTTCAAGCTTGCATCTGCAGTTAGTCAACTAGAGTGGATATATATTATCATATTGATCACTTTCTTTGGAATTTCTTACCAAAGAAATTTAAGATCATAAAAATAGCTTAGCATAATCAGAGCAAAGTACATCTAATCAGACCAAGGCCAATCTAATCCAAGATTTTGTTTTTTATAATGACTTACCAAAGAGGAAACAAACCATGCTCGTTTCTTGCTGTTGCTTCCCTCAATGGTATTTAGTGGCACATTGAATCTTAATTTTAATAGCTTTAATCAGATGTCCTTCATAAATCTAATTGCTTTTTTAAAAAAATCCTACCAAGGAGCTACTACCAGTGGTGTAATTGAGCCTGGTCACACCGGTTCTGCTGAGCCATTAGCGATGTTCAAGTTTGGCCCCACACACCTGCCCACCCCTGCTCTTTTCTATCCTATATCCCCTAGTTTTTTTTTCAGTGTTATTTATCTAAATTTCTTGAAACAGCTGTTTTTTGGCCCTCTGCAGCCTTCCCAATCACCTGGGAAGCATACAGAATGGAAAATCTTCATTTTAAGGTGCAGCATGACAGCACAGTTAGTGTGCGCCTGCGCTTTGTGCACGCGCACTAAACCAGTAGTGAAGCCGGTTGAATTTCACCACTGGCTATGACCATATCTTGTGGAAATGAATCCCACAGGCTAATTGGCATTGTATGAAGAATTGTCATTCTGTCAGTTCTAAATGTTCTTCTAATTGGTACCACTCTTGATCCTTGTATTTTGAGAGAAGAAAACATTCTCCTTATCCACTTTCGTCAAGACATGCTCAATGTTATACACCTCAATCATGTCCAGCTGCAGTCTCATTTTCTAAGTGAAAGAGTCCCAATGTTTGAGTCCACTAATCATTTTCATTCTATACTTCCTTTCTATATATAGTATTCCTAATGCAGATGCAATATAGATCTGTTCAAGAGCACTAGATTGTTGGCAGTTTTATTTTCAGTTCTTGTCCTAACAATCTCTAGCATGGAATTTGCTGCTTTTGGAGGTTTAATTCAAACTTGAGTTGATCTTTTCCTGGATGTATCAATTATGACCCTCTGATCTTTTTGTTGGCTAATTGTAGATAGTTCAGTGTAGAGATAAGCTTAAAGACTTTATCCTGATGTGTATCAATTTTATACTTTAAAATTGAATTAACTTTAATAATAGTTGCTGTTAATCAACCCTGGCAATCAATGGGGTGATAGATGTCACAGCCAGATCGCCCTCACATCCATTTGGAGGAAATCCTAAAGATCCAGGTCACAAGCAAATTGAAATATTTAGGGATATACATAATAGCAAGATGTAGTACATTGAAGGAGGATAATTATCTTAAACTCAAACAGCAGATTGAGACAGACTTGACAAAATGAAGGAATCTACAACTATCCTTGTTTGGAAGAATATCTACAATTAAGATGAACGTGCTACCGAGAATTTTATACTTATTCCAAACAATTCCAATTAAATTAGGGAAAGAGACTTTGAGGACTTAAATAAAATAGTGTTGAAATATATCTGGCAGGGGAAAAAGGCAAGAATTAAACTTAAATTACTACATGATGCAAGAGCAAGAGGAGGATTTGCTCTATCCAACTGGAAAATATATTAACAGGCAACAAGTTTGATGTGGGCCAAGGAATGGATAACATTAAGGAATAGTAGATTATTGACACTAGAAGGTCACGACTTGCTGCTGGGGTGGCATCCCTTCCTTTCGTATAAGGGTACTAAAACACAGGGATATTTTAGAAGACATTATATTCAAGAGGCATTGTTATTAAATTGAGAAAAGACTAAAAAGCAATATTATTCAAAAATTCCACTTTGGCTGTCAACAATCGAGGCTTTTACATATCCAATAATATATAAAGAGGAACAAACAGTTAGATATTGAGAGATATTAAATGAAAAGGGTGAACTCAAATCAATGCAAGCATTGCAGGAACAAGGTATGAAGATGAATTGGTATTCATATGTGCAAATACAATCTAGATTTGATGAGGATTTGAAAGTAGAAGGTTTTTATGATAAATTGACTGACTTAGATAAAATTCTAACAGGCACTGATGAAAAGATGATTAAAAAACTTTATGAGTTTTTATTAGAGATCAGATTAGAGGAAGAGCAAGTGAAAGAAACGACGATCACTTGGGGAAAGAATTTTGGTCATGGAATAGACTTAGAGAAGTGGCAAAAGCTGTGGTCTCAAAACTATAAAATGACTATGTCAACTGTATATAAAGAAAATTTGTATAAGATGTTTTACAGGTGGAAGTTACCCCAGCAAGAATTGCGAGAATGTTTAAGGATAAATCAGATAAATGTTGGAAATATCAGCAGACACCTGGTATATATTACCATATGTGGCGGACATGCACAGAAGCACAAAGATATTGGACTAAAATCCACACATGGTTGGAAAAGATGATAAAGCAGCACATAGACTTTAAACCAGAAATATTTTTGCTTGGAATTATGCCGGAAATATATATATAACAAAGAACTGAATCTATATAACAAAGAACTGAAATATCTGATTGTAAACATTTTAACAGCAGCGAGAATTGTATTTGCTAAGAACTGGAAAAATGAAAAAAAAAAAACCTATGCAGGAGGAAGTTATTAAGAAAATTATGGATTGTGCAGAGATTAGTAAATTGACATTTGAAATCAGAAAACAAGAGGATAAACAATTTTATAGAGTATGGGATTTATTTTACCATTGGTTAGATGAAAAGATATAGCTATTGAGATATGTAAATTTTCTTATAAATAAGACCATAAGAATATAGATTGTAAACATAAAAGTATATAACCATTGGCTGAACATAGAATTTTAAATATTGAGAATTATTATAGAAATATGTTATGCTCTTGGTAGGAGGGGATAACGAAAACATATATTGGGAAGCTGGAGATAGAAGATGGCCTTCACAAAGCAGATAAATTGAAGGGAAGGGCAAAATTCTCTCAGTGTGACTATGACAAGATATTCTTGCAGTTTGGGTCAAAACGTGGCTGTGTGGTCTTGCATGGGAGTCACAGTGGCCCCGTGGGGCTGCTTGGCTCCATGAGAACCACTCCCCAACCTGGATTAACAACTCTTACAGTAGTTCTCCCATCTTGGAACTCTCAATCATTTGCAACTTTATAATGTTGTTTTACATTTTTAAATTGTAATCTTAAATTATTCAGTTTCTAATGTTTTATTGTGTTGATTAAATTGTACCTGCCCAAATCCCCTGTGAGGGAGATCAGTGGTTAAAAAGTTTGATATAAAAATAAACAAATAAACTCAAGGAATCCTTTTGCTGGCTAAAGGTTTAGAATATCTTCTCCCAACTCTTTTCAAAACTAGTGTGATAAAATGTTGGGCTAATTCCCTCTTTGGCTGTAGAATTCACTGGGAGATTTTGTCCCAATTCTCTCTCAATCTCAGAATTGAAGTTTGAGGAAGGGGATAAATAATAAAAACAAACAGTAATGTATTAAATGTATGTGCTGTCTTAAAGAGACGCTCCCTATAAGATTTCATGAGGAGAGGAAAGGCAAAGTACTCCACAAATAAGTATATGCATCTGGGGAACCTAAAAATATGTTGCTAAGGACAGAATGCTCTGAAATTGTTTAGCCTGGTTGAATTCAGTTGCTAGACCAGCAGATAGTCAATTGTTAAAGCAATTCATCCCTTCAGAATAAAAGTAGCATGTTCTGACCTAGATTTATTGGTAGTACAGAGCATTGGTGGGGAAATCACAAGAATAGCAGATAGATTCAAGTACAGGTATGCAAGTAATAAAGCAGCACATTCCAGTGCATTCAAAGGCACAATATAATCCATGTCATCATTGTAACTCTTATATGCTATTCAGAGTCTTCAAGAACAGAGTGGCGTATGGGATGGATGGAGGGATGGATCCTTAATGGATGGATCATGGATTTAATAGAACCTTTGATGCTCAGGTTCTTTATCCAGGAAAATCCCAGAAATTGATCATAAACTCTCAAAAAGCCAACAAAGTTCTAGGTTGCATTAATAGAGGTCTAGAATCAAGATCACATGAAATGTTAATACTACTTTATAATGTCTTGGCAAGACCACATTTTGAATATTTCACCCAGTTTTGGTCACCACAATATAAAAAAGATGTTGAGACCCTAGAAAGCATGCAGACAAGAGCAAAATGATTAGAGGACCGGAGACTAAAACATACGAAAAATGGTTACAAGAATTGGGTATATCTATTTTAAGGAAAAGAAGCGACCAGAAGTGATAAAATAGCTGTCTTCCAATATGTAAGGGGATGTTACAAAGAAGGAAGGGTGTCAACCTATTCTCAAAAGCACCTGAAGGCAGGACAAGAAGCAATGGATGGAAATCAATCAAGGACAGAAGCAACATAGAATTAAGTTAGAACAATTAACCAGTAGAATGGCTTGCTTCCAGAAGCTGTAGGTGTTCTATCATTGGAGGTTTTCAAGAACTTGGACAACCATTTGTCTGAGCTGGTTTAGGGTTGAACTAGAAGACCTCCAAGGTCCCTTCCAACTCTGTTATTCTGTCAAACAAACCTGGCTTAACTTAGAATAGAACGTCATGGGTAAACTAGATTTTCTTCTTGGAAGAAACACCCAGTAAATTGGAAGGGTAGGAGGGAAGTGCATGCATGTAGTTACAGTATGTGTGTATATATAAATATAGATGAAATTTTTTCTATCTAATTGGATTTTTTGGAAGCTGAAAAACACCAAGTTAAGGATCTAAGAAGCCTGAACATAGTTTATTTAAAATATACTCTTTAATGTATTGAAAAAATAGGCACAAATTACATGTCATCTAGAGAATTAAAAAAGGGGAAAAAATCAACTGTGTAAAACATGCCTAATAGTTTCCTTTTGTATTAACAAAACACATTTCATAATAGTTTGTTCTGTATTAACAAAAACACTTGGAGCACTTTTAAAGTATGTATTATTTATTCCACAAACCATAATAATCCTGAAACCTATTGACCTATTTAATACAATAACACCATACTCTCTATTCATGTTAAACAAATGTCTAGATAACCCTTATCAGCTATGTTTTGCTTATCCTACTATTATGGTTTTTCAGGACCAATAACTTTTTGTGAATATATTTTGTGAAACCGGTTTTTGTTACTGGAGAAGACTCTTGTAACACAAAACAAACAAATGGATCATAGAAGAAAAATCAATTATAGATTCTTCTTCGTGACACACAATGATCTCATTCAAATCATCACATTTTTGGACATCTTATATGAAGCTCTAGCTCCCTATAATGTAGGAAAAAGGAAAAGGAAAAAAATGACAACTGTAGAGTGGATGGAGATGATTACTACAGAATGAATGCACCACAGAATGATTACTATAGAATGAATGCACCACGCTTCCTGAGATTTCAGATGTGTCTTTCCAAGTTCTGCCTGGAGATGTCTGGAACTGAATTTGGGCTCTCTTGTCTAGATATGCTATGGCCCTTTAAGTTGATAACATATGATATGTTTTACCTTTCTCCTCATAATATTGTACTTATTAAGTACAAAGTTTGAATTGAGCTAATATCAGCTTCATAGATTAGTCAGGCACTCGTACTGAGTTCTGTTAGCCAGAACTGTGGAGACAAAGAGATAATTCCTGAGAATAATCATATTCATATGAATGAATTCTAAAACCCATTATACACATTTTCTCTTTATTGTACTATATGTCCTATTGTCCATATAAGCTGGGTTTGAAGCATATTCAATGGATATATAAAAGACAATACAATTGCTGAATATAAATTTATGTCATTCCATAAAACTGGTTCAAGAGTCCCATAAAAGCTCTTCTATGTTTTTTTTTGGAAGATGAGTAATGTAGAGGACTCAGCATGCCAAATTTGTGGGGAGGATATTGAGAAGACTGGAATTAGATCAAGAGTGACCTTTGTCAGTAGGGTTGGTGATTTTCCCAACTTGGTGATTCATATATGCTGAAATTACAATTTTTATCACATAAAAACATCCCCATCTATCCTTTTCTCTCTGTGTCATTCTATTTCTTTCTACTTGTCCAGATATAGGTTGTTAAATTTTGAAAAGCAATACAACTTCTCTGCAGTTAACAAAGTCACCCTTCTATTGGTGCAGTGAGAGAAGAATGTGGCCTTAAAACATTTGAAATGTATTTGAGAATGGAATCCTACTGATTGTTGTAATAAACATGTTAAGAGGGAGCTTGTCTGCAAGTTATTTTAACAAGTAAGGAATGAAAGAGCTGTTTTGTTACAAAGCTGAAAACTAATTTAGCTAGGGAAACTCTTTTCTGGGTTTCCTCTCAATTATTGCAGTAATATGAAACCACCATTTTAACAAACAATAATCCTTGAATTCCAATACTGTTGATAATTTTTTTCTATTATCAATATCAGACTTAGTTAGAAATTATTTGGGATGTTAGAGGACTTCTGGAGGGATATAAAGATAATCTTCAATTTACAATCACAATTGGGATCAGAATCTTGATCACTAAGTGATGTGGTCATTAAGTAAAACATAATCTGACCACTTTGTTTAGTAATTGCAATCCTGGCACTCCCATCTGCCATCATTAAGCAAAATTGTGAATCATTAAGTAGAGTTGAGGTATCAAGCTATCCCTAGAAGGTTATGAATATGATAAAATACTAGAATAGAAAAGTGTTTTATGAATGGAAAATATTACTGTAGAGTGGAACAATTTGGAAGAAGGCAATTCCATAATAACTGTTTTTGATATTTATGTGGAGTATTTATTCTGATGGAAGTTCATTGAACTTCAGTACGGGAAACAATCATGCCTAATGTAGAGATATAGTAGAACTGACCAACAGTGTTGAAATTGGCAGATGATTAAATCAAAACAGGCAAATTCTTTGGTTCAGTGGTGCTTAGAGACAAGGCATCACTGTATTATCTTTTAGCGGTTGCTTGTCATTACATACTTGAAGCACATAATCTATCATAATTTGTGTGAAATAATAAAAGATAGAATCTACCATAATGTTTATTATCTCACACAAATTATTTTAGTATTAAGTTTCAGGTTGTTTGATTAACCATTTGTCAAACTGTCTAGCAAATTCATTGTTATGATTTGAGGAGGGGAATCAGAATTGTAAACTTTGAGATTAAATATATGAATAGTTTATAAATGCTTTGTTTCTCTGATAGGGTTTCTAAGCAAGAGTAATATCACAAGTAATATCACAATAATCTTCAGCTTCAGGATCCCGTATGGCTTTGCAGGTCCTGGAGTCTCTTCTGACCACTATGAATAAAATAAAGACTATACTTGTCATCATTTGAAGGTAGGAAATTCATGAAAAATGCAGTGTAAGGCCACTTATAAATTTAGCATAGCTAAGCAAAACAAAGAAATCATTAAAAGATCAAGGATATCCAAACAAAAGCCAGACCCATCCACCTTACATCATCATCCCAGCTTCTTTAGGAGTTGTGGCCCTTCCAAATACTCATTATAACTTCAGGGCTCCGAAAGGTTGCCTACCCCATGTTATCTTTTTAAATTGTGGTTTTCTGTCCCTTTGGTTTGAGAAACTGTGTGAAGCAAGTTAGATTAGAAAAGTTTCAAGTGCAAAATTGTCAGGGGGATGTCAAATGGCATCAAAGCAAATGCCAATGATAATGTTCTGACCTCATCATGTGGCTCTCATGATTCTAATCTTTGGCTACAGCCTTCTCTTATCATCCCAAACTCAGTCTCAAAACATGCTGAATAATTTAACAAGTACAATATGTTCTAACCTAGCAGCTTGTGCAAGTTGTAGCCCCTGTTTTTTGTCTGGAGGAGTTCACCAAATGGTAGAAATGTCAACCCGTTTCCTTAAAGGGCATCTTTTCCTGGATTCCCTTGGTACCTGGCATTGATTTATTTCCTTCTTTCTTTCTTAAAGATGTTTTGCTTTTCTGATTTCCATCAGGGTGGGGTTGCCATGGCAATAAAGTCAGTGCCTTTGTGTATTTCACCTTTGCTGTCTTTTCTCATACGGCTCTGTTTCCTTCGAGCAAAGATGGCGGATGCCATGCACATACAGATGGTTAATTTCAGTTCTCTTCCCTGACGATTTTTGGCAGCTGGTCTCTGGAGATTCTGGAAACAGCACATCACAAACTGGCATTCATCTTTCCTTTCCTTAATGACCGCCATCACATGTCTCAATTGCTTTATGAACTCTCTTTGAAGATGGGAAAAGATTTTCATGAAAGGGTCCC
Organism: Myanophis thanlyinensis; assembly: GCA_017656035.1. NCBI lineage: Eukaryota > Metazoa > Chordata > Lepidosauria > Squamata > Homalopsidae > Myanophis > Myanophis thanlyinensis. The sequence goes on from JAEANM010003926.1 coordinate 10,777, forward strand.
TTTTCATACAAACAGGGGCACTTCGATTAAGTAAATCATCATCTCATGTCCAGTTTCTCCTTGCTCAATTAATAATGAACTCATTAAATAAACAGGGATTGGGCACTCAGGGCATAAAAAGCAAGGACCATGAAAATATTGTCACAAAAGCCTTCTGACTTATATCTAACACTGTATTTAAAGCTGGGGTTAATCTGACATTTTCTGGTGTTATGAACTTGCATAAAGGAAGTTGAAGACTGGTTTCATAGAATTTCAAATTGATTAGACTGGAACTTATCAGAATGTCAATGTTGTCCCAAAGTTGGACAAGCCCAGTTGTCCAATAACAAAAATTTACAAAGTGGATTCTCCATATTCCATGTCACCATATATAGTTAGTCAAGATCAAAAGCAAGAATGGACTGTCAGAGGACATCTCTGGAGAAACAAACTTTTAGGTAAAGGCTGGAATAATCTATAACCGTGATGGCAAACCTATGACATGGGTGCCACAGGTGGCATGCAAAGCCATCTTGCTGGGCACAAAAGCTGTCAGCCAACTTACCTCCAGCCGAGCATGTATATGTGATTGCGCATGTAGGCATGCACGATTGCAGAGACCCAGCTGGTCTTTGAGCCTCCGCTGTGCATGTGTGTGATTGCAGCAGGAAATCCAGCTGGTCTTCGGAGCTCTCCTGAGCATGTACATGCAATTGCTCATATGTGCGTGAGTGCCTGTGTGCAGCATGTGTGCTTTGCACTTGCAAAAGCTACATGCATGCTCAGAAGGTGCGGTTGCATGGAGGAGTCGCACACAAGTGTGAATGTCATGCGCAAAGCGTGTACTTTTTGGCAGTTGGTAAGTAAAAGGTTCGCCATCACTGATCTATAACATGTAACCTATGGGATACATATGTACTTATAGATTTACACCATAATTTCTTCTAATTGATGTTTTAGATATCAGAAGACTGAATGTGCTGTCTAAGGGTTACCATCAAAAACTATGCACTAAATTTCCATGGATGCAAATGTGCTCAGCCCAGATAAGATACCAGTTCTTTTCTAGGCCTACAACCAATATTAACATAAAATAAAAGTGGTAATCAATTGGCTTATGTGTATGTATATGTGAATGAGGAACAAGGTAGTGTATATTAATATGCTATTTTACGACTGCCTTATTGTATCCCTAACCTATAAAGTTTCTCAATTAAATAGTCCCCAAGCCTTTTGTAAGCCTCAGACTATACCTAGATCTGCCAGAGCAATATTTCCCAATTCCTCACATATTTAAATATTTGTTTATGTTTAAATATGATTTGAGATATCTAAATATCTCTTTAAAAACACTTTGCAGCAAAGTTGAAATCATTCTGGCTATGACATTCACATTATGCTTCAGATGGGTTCCACTGCACTCTTTTTCTGAATGGGATCAACCTTTTTCTCCAAAGAAAGGTGAGTCAACAAATGAAATGTATTATTATGCACCAACTAGATATGGCAAGCTAATGTTGTCAAAATATTAGAAAATTGAAATCCTACCTGTGGAATTACATATGTCTAATAATACAAATCACTATAACAGGAGGTCTCCAAGCTTGGGCAGTTTTAGGACATGTGGACTTCAGCCCCAGAATTCCCTGGCCCTGAGGAATTCTGGGAGTTGAAGTCCACAAGTCTTAAAGTTGCCAAGGTTGGAGATCACTGCACTATAATGTTGAATAGATTAGCGTCTTACCTGACTTTAGAAGACAAAGAAACTAAGGACACACATTCATCTACAGCAGAATGAAACAAAAAACAGGGGAATAATTGTGCATGCTAATAATATACAGATGCTGCTGTTGATTGACAATCTCATGACACCATGATCTCCTCCCTTTTTATCCCTTCTGAACCCTGGATTGAATTCAAGAGTCCTTCAGTTAGAAGAGATCTTCCACTAGAGGAGAAAAGGGAAAGAGGAAACAATTGTTGCTGACCTGTAAATGTTAGCACTTCACACCTTTGGCTGTGTTGGAGAACAAGTTCCTGAAACAGACATAGGACAAACAATTGGCAAAACACCTTGCATGTTCATGTTCTGCTAAAATCAGGAAAAAAAATCTTCTGGCATTATAAGTTGAGGTATTTTTCTTTTCATTACCCTACACAGTTTACAGAAAGAAATGTAACTAGTCTTTAGTGTATTTTTTACCCTGTTCCTCATATTGATTTTCTTTGACATTTTTTTACATCTGATCTCTTGGCAGCATTTCCCATAATACAGGAATAAGTCTGCAGAGATCACTCCCACCAAGGAGTCTGTTGGACAGTTACAGTATATGGTAGTGTGTGTGTGTGTGTGCGTGCATGCACATTTGTTTTGTGATCTTTTTTCCATTTTCCATTCCATTTCCATTTCATAAAACAAACAATCCAGGAGATTAGAGCACAAGTTCCAGGATATCTCCACAACAAAGCTCACAAGGCCATCACATAACCCATTATACCAACATTAACTCCATCAACCAATCAAAAGGCAGCAGCGCAGCCAACCAGCCCAGGACACCATGCCCTCCCACCAGTATTTATAGAGAGACAGAAGCTCCAGTCACACACTGCTTGCTCTGGCACAAAGCAGAAGGCACCAGCCTGAAGATGGCGAATGGGACCTCACTGAAACGTTGCAAAGATATTCTCAGATTTTTATATATATTTCCTCCACCTGATTTTCTTTTGCATTGAGTTCCCTCTGAAGCAACAATTTAGTAACAGAAATCTGTGGACTTGCTTCAGGTTGGAAAACAATTTTACAGAATGTTAGCCAGATATCTATTAATTCCATGTTTGCTTAGGTCTCTTATGAGAGGCCCTTGAAGCACTGATCCCACGTCCAAAGGGAAAACCCTAAATTTACCCATTCTGGATTTTCAAATGCTAGGTCTTTTTAACAAATTAAAGTTTGATTCAACATCAGGTTATCACCTTGAAATAAACCACATCTCTGTAGCCTTAGGCCTCAGTCCAGCAAAGCAGTTTAAAGCCATGCTTAACATTTCACTGTTCCGTTTGGGACTATAGAGACTTTCAGCTGCGGAAATTTCAGCACCGTGTTATTGAAGTTTTTCAATGGATTGAAAAGCAGGTTTCCACATCTAAAGAAAAGGGTAATGAAACTCTCAGAGTAGAGTTTGGAATTAGATAAAAGAGGCAAGAGGACAACTTTTTAGCAATATTATTTAAGAAACTTGGACAGAAAGTAGCACAGGAATACAAATTAAATGTTCTGTGGATTGGAAAAAATGTGCTGGAAAAAAAAAATCCATTAAAAATAGGGCTATGAGATCACTGCAGAAAAAATAAAACCACCAGCTCTGCCAACAGTGCACACATCACCACTATAACTTTGAGTCCATCCATCTTACTGCTGGTTGTCCTTTTTTTCTTCCACTTTTCTCACCATTAGAGTGTTCTCTATAGAGAGCCACATCATTGCAAAATATGTCCAAAATTTGAATCTGGTCACCTGTGCCTTGAGTGCCTTTTATAATTGTAAAAGGCAGAATCTGCCCATAATTTCATTACATTCATTGTCAGTTATAAGGTTAATTGGTCTGTTGTCATTAGTTTCACTGAAGCAGTTGGCATGAGCTTAAATGGACTCCAGGGGATGATAGAGGACAGAAAGGCCTGGAGGAACATTGTCCATGGGATCCAGAGGTGAAATTCAGCAGGTTCGCTAGAACCGGTAGTAAATTTTCTAAGCAGTTTGGAGAATTGATTGTTAGAAGAAATCTCCTTTTGTTTTATTTTTCTACTTTACAGGGTTAATCCTATAAGGAAGGCAGGAAAGAAACATTCTGATGTTGTTTCTAGCCTAATCTTTATTGCCCTGCTTACAGAATCTGCCCACCCAGTCACATGACCACCCAGCCACGCCCACCAAGCCATGCCCACAGAACTGGTAATAAAATAATTTTAATTCCACCACTGATGGGGTTGCAATGGGTCAGATACAACTTCACAACTAACAATTACAACAACATTAGTTTAATCTTTTTTAGATCCAGATCCTTTTCATTTTTGGCTATCGGAGACCAGAGTCACCAGTATAACACAGGTTATTGATATTTCTTCCTCTAATTTTAAAACCACATTCATTTTCTTCTAATTGAACTTCCTTTAATATATATTCAACATTTAGACTTAATTAACAAAGGTAGATTATACATGTTTCTCTCATCTTTGCCAAACTGGAGCTAGTCTGTTTTACCATGTTCTCTTTGACTTCCTGGTGTGTGTGTGTGTGTGTGTGTGTACGTGCGCGCGCATGTGTGTGTGTATGGAACAATCAGATATTCTGGGATTCCCATTTTTCTAAGCACTTTCCACAGCTTGATGTGATCAAAAGAATCAAATCACATAATAACTTCTTTTTGTTATTCTTTCTCAATTGCCCTGAGTGCATCAGAAATAATGTATTTGTGTGTTCCTTGATCTTTTCTAAAGCCAACTTGAACATCTGGCATCTTATTTTCCATGTAGTTATAATTTGTTTTGAATGATTCTGAGCATTAATTTGCTAGCCTGTGAAATGAAGGATATTATACAATGGTTTATTTATTTCCCACTTTTATTATTTTTGCAAATAAGTCAAGGCAACAAACATATCCAACATATCTTCCTCCTCCTATTTTCCCCACAACAATCTATGAAGTGAATCAGGTTAAGAAAGAGTGATTGGTTTCCATGGCTAAGGCAGGACTAGAACTCACTGTTGCCTAGTGATTTTCCCAAAATCGTTTAGCTGGCTTTCATAGCTAAGATGAGACTAGAACTCAGTTTCCCATTTTCTAACCTGGTGCATTAGACCAAACTAGCTCTCTAGTTTGCATACTCTGCTAAGTCTCTTTTTTTGATATTATATATAGCCACTCTTGAGGCTTCAAATAGATGTTTCAAGGCAGCAATCATTTTTCTCCATTGTGATATCCTTTTGCTTTGATGAAAAGAGCTGAGGTTTGTTTCACATCAGGAAATAGTATTGCTTCTCACTGCCCTGTTTATTTCACTGGTGAAATATAAGCAGTTCTTTATCTGCTCCAACAAATTTACCATTCTGATTTTCAACTAGCTAAAACAAAAAAAAACCATAAAACACAAAAGCCTTTTTAGGACATTTAGACTTTTGAGACATTTCAGAAGGGTTTGTTGTCCCTGGAAGTATCCATGAATCCTATTTTTTCCATACCATAGAAACGCATGCCACCCCAGTTGTAAATCATGACCCTCCAGTGACAATAACCTCTTATTTCTCAATGCTATCCATTCTTTCACCCATGTAAGTATTACCAACTGATAGTACAATTCAAAATATGGTAGTCCAAAATCCCCTCTTTTTTTGCACCTTGTAGTAATTTTAATTTTATTCTAGCTCTTTTCCCCTGCCATACATAATTCACCATCATCTTGTTCAGATCTTCAAAATATTTTTTTCTCTAGTTTTCTTGATATAGTTTGAAATAAATGCAATAACCTTGGTAAAATATTCATTTTTGTAGCAGCTATTCTGCCCATCAGTGATAACTGCAAATGTTTCCATTTTTCCATATCTACTTTAAGTGATTGTAATAATTTATCATAATTATCTCCTTTAATTGTTCCACATCGTGCTGTTAAAAGGATTCCTAAATATTTTACTGTTTTTACTATTTGAATGCCCATTTCATCCACTAATTCTTTTTTCTGTGTGGCGGTTAAATTCTTAATCAACATTTTGGTCTTTTCTCTACTCATTTTCAAACCAGCCACTTCTCTGTATTCTTCTATTTTCTCTATCAATTTAGGTCCTGATTTTTGTGAGTTTTCTAAAATAAAAACCTGGTCATCCGCAAAGGCCTGCAATTTATACCTTTCCTTTTTGATCTCAGTTCCTTCAATTGTATCCTCCTGTCTGACATTTCTATTTAAGACCTCCAATGTTAGAATAAACAATAGAAGAGACAGTGGACAACCCTGTCTTGTCCCCTTCTGTATATTAAATTTTCCTGTCATCTCCATTGACTTGTGCTGTTTGTTTATAATAAATTGCCTTAATCATATTAATAAATTTTTCCCCAAAATCCATTTCTTCCAATTGTAAAAACATAAACTGCCAGTTCACATTATCAAACACTTTCCAGGAAGAGCAAAGCCATTTGTCTTCCCGGATGAGCTTCATGATATTCCAAAACATTCAAAATCATTCTCATATTATTCTTGATCTGTCTCTTAGGGAGAAATCAATTTTGGTCAGGGTGTATGAATTCATTTAAAAATCATTTCAATCTTTCTGCAGTTATCAATACATATATTTTATAGAGCACATTCAACATATAGGTCTATAATTTATTTGTCAAACATCTGTACCTTCTTTGGGTATCAAAGTTATATATGCTTCTGTCCATGAGTCTGGTATCCTTACTTTTAGAAGGGCCTCATTAAACACATTTAACATCTGTATGCAAAATTTTATAAAATTCCACTGGTAAGCCATCAGGTCCCAGCGTTTTTTCATTTTTTTGTCTTTTGATTGCTTCTATCAGTTCCGTCATCTTGATCCGCTCTGTCAACATAGATTTAACTTCTTCTGATAGTTTAGGCAACTTAGCCTTTTTAAAATACTGTTTTATATGTTCTTCATGGATCGTCTCTTTTTCATAAAGTTGTTCATAATATCTTTGAATGATTTCCTTTTTCTCACTATTCTGGCTTTCTGGTATTCCCTCCTTATCTTCTAAAATATGAATCATTTTCTTTTGTCTCTTTTTTCTCAATTTATATGCTAGCCAACGCCATGGTTTGTTTGCATTTTTGAAGAAATTTTGCTTAATACCCTTAATTTTCTGTGCTAATTCTTCTTTATCAAACAGTGCAAGTCTATGTTTTATCACCTCCCTGATGTTTAGCAGTCTTCTTTTAAAATTCTATTTGTGATTCCATCTCCAGTCTTTTATATTCATTTTCCAATGTCTGCCTTTCCTGTCCTTTTTTCCTCTTTTTCTTCCCCATATATGTTATTACAAGTCCTCTAATGCATGCTTTGGCAGGGTCTCATACACTTTGAACTGAAGTCTCTTCCACCTTGTTCTCTTTAAAAAATAATCTAAATCTTTAACCATATTCTGAATAAATTCTGTCCTTTAAAATTGCTTGGTTAATGTCCATCTTTGTCTTTTATTCTTTCCTTTCCATCTGAGAAGAATTGGATTATGCTCTGCCCAAGTGCTTGTTTCTATTTCAATTCTTTTACATTATTCTTTAGTTCTTCTGTCATCCATATCATATCTATTCATGATCACAATTTATGTCTATTTGAATAAAATGTGAATCTTTTTTCTGCAGTGTTATTTCTGTCCAAGTATCCCAAAGCATTAATTCTTTCATTCTCAAAAAATGCTTTAGGTAGAGTGATCCTTGTTCCCTTGTTTGCTTTGGTAGCTTGATGACCTAACATCTTATCCATAATTGAATTAAAATCTCCTAAAATACATATATTCTCATATTCCAATTCAGTCAATTTCTTATATAACTCATTGTAAAAAGCTTGTTGATTACATTTGGTGCATAAATCCCTACCAAAAGAATCCATTTTAAATCCAATAGTATCTCCAAAATCAACACCCTACCTTTTTCATCAGCAAATATCTGTTTCACCTTAATATTTTTCTTTATATAAAAAACTACTACTCTACTCCTCTCCACTTTGGTCCAGTGTTCTCTCTGAGAACTTTAAAAGAAGGCTGCTGCTAGCCCATGACCTTTATAGAACATGATTGATGGGGTTGGGCCTTATCAATCATTACTTCCTTTCTCTGTAAAACACAGGTGTCAAACTTGATTGCACCATGTGACATCACATAACATATCACAATGTTTTTGCCTTTGCAGAGCTGGGGCTGGCATGTGCATGATGCATCTGACCCATGGGTCGCCAGTTAGATACCTGTGAAGTGTAACAGCATCTGCTGGATTACCTAATGGGGTATTTTTATCTGTTCTCAACTTTTGACCATGCATTATATCTGTAATGTTCATTCCCTCACACATAAGTAAAGCCTTCTTTGAGTTGAGCTCAGTTCCTCAATATTCATGTAATTCTCCTGAGAACAACTTGGAAATGGTTTGTTATTGCCTTAATCTGGGATGATGAATGATGATGATGATGATCCTGATGGTGGTGGTGGTGATTTCCATAATGTAGTTTACCATCCTGGTATTTCCTGCCATACATATACTGCTGAGATTTGATTTTACTTGCTTCCAAAGATCATCTGAAATTAGTTACATACTCAGAAATCCTTTATACAATTCATATTATTGATCTCTAATTTCATAGATATTGAGATATAGATATATAAGAAAAATACATAATGTAGTAAAAACACAACTAAAATAAGTAAAGAGCTTAACAATACAGACTTAAATTTTATTACTTTTAAAATAACTTCTAAAAAGAAAAAACATTGGAAAGCTCAATTTAACTATCTAAATTAATTGTTTTTATATTCTAGTAAATGAAATGAATCATTCACTGTGACAAATGTAGACTATTTTAATTTCAGTAGTATTTAAAATTGTCCCTGACTGCCAACTCATAGGAACCATTTCAGGCATAGCTTTTTAAAAAGTTACTAATAGTTAAAAGTAATACCATATGCTCTTTTGTACTTCATGAAAGTATTTCCAATTTCATTTGATGTTCACAGAATAATAGATAAAAATAGAAGAAAAGGGAAGAAAGAACATAATGTCTGCTTAGAAAGTCTCTTTTATTGAAGGAAGTCATTTGAGTGTTTTCCTGGAGAATGGAAATCTAACCTGAACAAGAACTAGTAAAAATAGTTTTTATATCAATTACAGAAGGAAGATGTATTACTGAAAATAAATAGGGAAGAGGGGTGGATTAGGCAAAGCCTAGCTTTTAAGTGGCTACAAGCAGAAGGAAGGAAGGAAGGAATCTTAAATAAGGAATCTCTAAGATTAAATCTTGAAATCCTTCCTTCCCTTTATAATCATTAGTGTAATGTAGTGGGTAGAAAAGAGGACTCAGACCAACAATGAGCTTGTATGACTTATTTAAGGCTCTGATCAACTAACAACATGCTTCAGGCAGGCAGCTCCCTTTTATAGGGAACTGTCAGCCTGCAGCCAATCAAATTAAAGGGTTTTGTGAATAATTTGGCATGCATAGTCGTTCAGATAGGCTGGCCGCCAATGTCCCCTCTCTGATCTGCGCATGCGTAGACTTATTTTTGCTGTATTTTCATCAGGAGCGGTCACCTCTGGATTACTCTCTTGTCATCGTTCTTCTTCCTGCAGCTGCTGGGCCTTTGTGGCAGGTGCGGCCTCTGATCCTCAGACAATGGCCCCAGTTAGGACAACTGGTATTTCTTCTTCCTCATTGGCATCATTCTCTGGAGCCTCGGCTGACTCTTTTCCGGAGCTTGCTGTTTGTCTTTCGCTTTCAGCCCGGCTTCCCCTCTCCCTTTGGTTCCTGTTGTTGGGTTCAAGCCTGCTCCAAAACTGGTCAGTGTGCCTCCACCAAACCCTGCCATCATGGAGGGTGAGGACATATGACCAGGGACCCATCTGTGGATTGTTGATAGCATCTTGCAAGCTCTGGTTTCTTTAGCAATGTCTGCTGCTGTCAGTGGGCTTCAACGGGCATCTGCTAAGGGCATCTGCATGTGTTATTGCTGACCTGGATTTGTAAAGCAGTTCGTAGCTATAGGACGCTAGGAATTCTGTCCATCTCGTCATGCACGAAGATAGGACTTGTGGGGTTTGTCGGTTGCCTGTGATGATCCCTAGCAGTGACTTGTGGTCTGTTATTAACTGGAACTTCCTGCCATAAAGATATTCATGGAATCTTTTGATTCCAGCTATGGCTGCCAGTGCTTCCTTGTCCAGCTGGCTGTAGTTCCTTTCTGCAGCTGACATGGTCTGGGAGAAGAACATGATTGTGGCTTCCCTGTCATTGGGGAATTTGTGGTTGAGGACTACCCCCCAAGAAGGAAGGAAGGAAGGAAGGAAGGAAGGAAAGACCCTTAAATAAGTAATCTCTAAGATTATTCTTGACACCCTTCCTTCCCTTTGTAATCATTAGTATAATGTAGTGGGTAGAAAAGAGGACTCAGATCAATGATGGGCTTGTATGGCTTTTAGTTAAGGCTCTGATCAACTAACAACATGCTGCAGGCAGGCAGCTCCCTTTTATAGGGAACTGTCACCTTGCAGCCAATCAAATTTTCTCACACTGGGAAAGCATTAGGTCATGGAAGAGTTCTGCACATGTGCGAACACAGCAATTAGGTTCCAAAAATCAGTACTACTTCTAATATCTTTTGGATCAGCTGTGGCTTATTTCTAAATAAAAAATACATAGGACAAGAAGTTCAGTCATTAATTTGTTCTGAAAAGCTACCTAAAATATCTCAGGAAATTAGAGTGCTCTAATAATCATTGAAGTGGGATCTTTTCTCCCCCATTGGACAATTCATGGTCATGCTTGAAAATATTTCCTGTTTCGGCTTCTTCACAGACAGGTCGGAATCCATGATTGTGCACAGTTTTGATCTGTGCTCACTGCCGGAGCGCCTCGAGCCATCTGGCTTCGAGGCTATAAACCATCCTGAAGAGGTGGTGAAGAGGGGGCAGCTGCCAGGGGTCGAGGAGAGATCGCAAATCTCCTCAGCTGGCTTTCCCTTTCCCAAAGGCAGCTGCAGCCGGTGGTCAGAAATGGCCACCTCAAAGAAGAACCAGACAGGACAAGAATGTGCAGGAGGATGT
>JAEANM010003927.1:0-21576 GCA_017656035.1 Myanophis thanlyinensis
TCTAATTATATATACCTATATCTAACCTTAACCTCTATCCAACTAATTAGGAAAAAACTTTAAATCTAACTAATAACGTAAACTCTTTTTTTTTTAAAGGAATTTTAGAGCTAACACCAGAGGGCGCTAGAGACTGCAGCAAGGTAGGAACATTTCTTTTTTTTTTTTTAAATTAAATCCTATACAGCAAAAATATATCAACTATGTACAAAAAAAGGGGCAAGCATCCAACTAGGTAAAATTAAGCAAACGGTGTATAAGAGGGCAAAAAAAAAACCCCAACTATAAATGGCGCAGAGGTTTTCGCGCCCTTTCCGAAATGGAGAAGACAATATGGCGCCTCTCTGCAGTGCTCTAGAACCCTTACGCAGTTCAAAGCAAAGTTAACGAGGCTCTCAACAAGTAAAGAAAAAACTTGCCACAACGCTTGAAAAAGGAAGGAGAAGGCAAAAAAACTCGTGTAAATGTAGTCGGCTGCGATAAGAACCACAGCCTCCGATAAGCCGGCGGCAGCAGTGGAAAAAGGGCGGAGGCAAGAATTCAACGGCCGCAAAAAAGGGCCAAGGAAAGAAAAACAGCGTTCTTTGGAAGGAATAAAACCTGAACAGCAAGAAAACGCTGCGGCTAGCTGCCGAAGTTAATGTTAATTGACTAGCCCTCACAGATGTGAAAAGGCTGCTGGCAAGACAAAAAAGCTGCTCCTCTCTATGGGCGGTCGGGAGAGCGGGGGGGGGGCTAAGAAGCCGCTCCCGCAGCCAAAGTAATTTGCCTCCTTTGTGATGATAAGCCTTGCTGTTTGAATTAACTGAGAAATACCTTGAAACTGAGGAGATAGAAACTCAAAATTGACTGGTGACTCTGGCAAAAAACAGTGATCAGCGAGCTGAGTCGATGAAAAACACTGGAGTAATCTAGGAAGGGCGATAGCTTTTATATTTACATTGACTTATCACGTGATCGCTGCTGACGAATCCCAGTCAATTTGGAGTCTATGCTTCCTCCCACAATGGAGAAGTGCTTATTTTTCTTTAACTGTTTAAAATTCCCTGCATTTAGTTTTGTTGGAATACACCCAACTATTGTATTAGCGAGAGACAAAAACATTTTCTCTACATTTTCCATATCAATCTTAGACAAGGTTCACTTTACCGACTGTGTTTCCAACACACTTATTAAGCATTACATAGGATCTTATACCGATGGGAGATTGAAGCAAGGTGAATATAAACACTTACACTATGGTATGAGGGGATCTAAATAGCTACAAATGTGGTCCTTGACTTACAAATGCAATTTGGATTGGATTTCTAGTAGTTATTATAATAGTAAATCAAAGCAACTTGACCAGATTTTATATTTTTTTTACTACTATCATTATGTGAACCATCATGATCCTTAAATGAATCTATGGTCATCAAGCCAACACCATGGTAGTAAATAAGAATTCCTTTTCCTGGGTATTTTTTGACAAAAACAGGAAAAAATCAAATCAAATCAAATCAAATTTTATTAAAAAAAAAACTTTAAAAATCATGGTGATGGGACCATGGGATGCTACAACCTAATCCTAAAAGTGAGCTGATGCCAAGTGCCCGAAATATGCTCTTGTGAATGTGGGGAGGGTGTGTATAGAATAATAGTTTATGATATCCAGAAGTGCTCTTTACCTATAAAGCACCTATTCTGGTCCCACTGTAATTTCAAGCAGTTATTAAACAACAAGGGACCATCTTGACTTATATTGCAAATTGATAAAGGTATAAAAGAAGGGAGAAATTATAAACCGAATACCAATCTACTTTTATGAGCAACTTCTTTTACGTTCCATTTTATTTTTATTTTTTAATATGTATACACCTCTAGTAACAACATAGCAAAGTCCATAATATTAAGCATTAACCTTAAAATGGAAGATTTTATTATATTTAATGCACTTTGCAGGTGTTAGTGCTACACTCGATTCTAGAGGCACAATTTAAATAATCTTATGTTCATTAACATTATCATTTCAGAATTTATAGTTAATAGTGATATGTATGTATGTATGTATATCTTTAAATCTTTAAAGATATATATCTTTAAAGGTTTAAGTTGCCTAATTTATCCCAGTAGTAATAATCTCTGGTTAATATAAGCAGTCCTCAGTTCATAACTGTCCCAATAAATTTTGAGCAGTCACTTATTGGGACAGTTATGAACTGAGGACTGCTTATATTAGCCAGAGATTATTACTACTGGGATGAATTAGGAAACTTAAACCTTATATATCTTTAGATGTTTGTTCAAAATTATATTGGCGCTGAAAAACTAACTCTATGACCTATCCTTTCACTTACGACTCTTACAGCATCCCTGCAGTCACAAGATTGAGATTCTGGTACTTCACAACCAGTGGACTGTCACAGCATTCCATGGTCACCTGACTTCCATTTCAATTCTTTACAGCTGGTTTCTGGCAAGCAGTCAATGGAGACACCAGCAGTAAAATCACAAGTCTCAGTCTCACTTACCAGTTGTGGGTGATTTGCTTAACAATTATGGCAGCAGTGAGATCATAAGTCTCAATTAATTAAGAAAGCACCATCTTTATTACATAAATACCACTGTACCCAAATTATATAATGTACTACTTGCATCTTATAATACAATAAAATACCTAAAACAACAACAACTAAGAACTAAGAAGTTTAAAAGATCTCATTTGTTTAGGTATATAAAGTAAATTACAATTCTTACACCCCAAGTTTCCATTTCCAATGTCAAAATGATGCATCAGAATTCACTATTATGAAAACAGTTGTAAAGAAATAAAAAATTAAACAAAGTACTGCATGTTAAGCATATATATCATTGCAAACTTTCTCTAATCAGACTTACAGGTGTTCCGGGGGCCACCCTAGACACTATGACAGGCATCTTCTGGTCATATCCACCCTTTGAGAGAAACATAAATAATGAAAAAAATGAAAAAAACCTCAAAGTATTAAAGTAGCCAAAGATATAATTAAAAAAAATCAATACCTTTACATTGAAACCAAATCTGCCATTTTCATCAGGTCTTATTCTGATCAGAACAAGATTGTCATGAGGAATCCCACCATTTGGCTGCAAATGAAAACAAAGTAATGTGGGTAATGAAATGTAAGAAAACAAGCAAACTCAGAGAGCAACAAGGACCCCTCAAACAAAGTATTGTTTACACTAATGCCAACATCTATTAAAGAGCCACAGCTGAATTTTAAAAAAGATCTATAATTTCTAAACTCCTTTTTTCCTTTTCTTCTAATAATTGGAGCACAAGGGTTTTTCATGGAGTTATGATCATGTAAGCAGAAAATTACATAGGGAAGATAGAAAGAAAAGATGCAATCTAATTTTAAACATACCGAGCTACATTGGAAAACAAGCCAGCAAACATAGATTGAGCCCTTCTGCTTCCTAGAGTCTTTTTCAGTTTTCTGAAACAGACTTTAGATATGTAGAGAGGAAGGAGAATCTTTTCCTGATAGACAGACATGGCTGAATAATCAAAACCAGGTATTCGGTATTTGGATGTAAGATATAGTTTACCACGGTATCCCATTGCTAGGAAGAATTGTGTGCAAAAAAATGAAATATATATCTTTTTCCCCCTTCTGGACAAATCTCTGCAGTTTTTGTGGTAAAGTTTTTAAGAAGTGATTTGCCATTGCCTCTTTTCTAGGGCTGAGAGAAAGTGGTTGGCCAAAGATCACCCAGCAAGCTTTGTGCCTAAGGCAGGACTAAAACTCTCCTGGTTTCTAGCCTGATGCCTTAACCACTACATCAAACTGTCTCTCCAATATGTAGCTAATGCAAATTAATATACAAGTATTATTTAATGGATTTATAAATTACAATAATTGAAATCAATGTACATAAGCCCTATAGTTATTAATATATTCAAATCAAACAAGTGTGGGGGAAAATCTTACAGTAGATTTTTCAGGAGATGAGGAAGAATCATCATCATATGTTTCATTTATATGGTTATCCAATTCTATCTGTGAATAATGAATTTGGTTCCAACTATTCTTTTTAGATTGTTTAGGTGGCAGTGCAGGTGGTTGGCCATCTATAGGAGTCTCTTGAGACCTACATATAAGATGAGAAAATAAAAAGACATTTTGAAAACATTTACATGTTAAAAAGAATGCATCTGTAACATAACTTCAGAATATGGGTGTGTGAATTATGTTACAAATCCTCAGCAATCCACAGAAATATTCACTAGAATAGAAGACAGTATCTAAATGTAACATGATTGGAAGCTGGACAGGGTGGGAAAAGGTTTCCTATTTGCTTCTGCTGACTGCAGCCCACTATATCTTTGAAAAGAATTTCTTTTAAAAAGCCAAGAGACCCAAGAAGGACTTCATGTAGGCCGTAAGGCATTGCAGTGGGAAGAAAATCAGCGAGATATACTGTAGTTGATACAAGAGCTGTAATTTCTGCATATAATTTATCAAAATCTAGACCAGCCTTTCAGTGAAAACACTGGTTTTTGCATATTGTTTATATTCATGATTCCAATTGCAAATTAGGAAAAAATGGAACTTGCAACAAATGTTATTTTGCGCTCATGCTGTTTTATTTCCCTTCACTTCAGTAACCAAATCTGGTCAGTTTTCCAGGCCCACTTAATACGTACAGTTGTTCTTAAATTATAGTTTTTTTTCTTTTATGTTTTTCTTTCAATTTATGTGCATGTTTCAGTTATGTGTATGTCTATACTTCTGAGCTTCCCAGATCATAGTAATAGCTTTCTTTTGCAAAGGATGATTTTTGCTAAGTATCGACAGACATACGCAGAAAGGAGGTGTCATAATACACTTATTTGTAGAAAGCCCCCCTCCCCCCTTTAAAAGAACATACTATTTTAACTTCTTCTTTTGGCTGTTCCTGTTAGGGGTCGCCACAGCAAATCATCTGTCTTAACTATATTTAGCTATATTTAACTATAGTTTTAACTATTTTAACTAATATTTCTAAATTAAAAATGTAAAATTTGGGTCAACAGAAATAATTCTTTTTTTATTTTTAATAGAAGTAGTCTATATATATATATATTAGAGAAAAAAATGTTCTAAAAGGTTAATTCTGCTACTTTCTATTAGGTCACATATATGCTTTATATTCTACTACAGGGTTTCCAATGATATTTTAAATACTGAGTTTATCATGTGCTTGCATGACAAAGAATGGCTGATTTCATTTCATTAGGAAAAACATCTGGGTTCCCTGTTTGGCATTTTCCAAAGTGGGGATGGACATTATTGCAATCTTAGATTCAATGACAGATCAGCCTTTCCAGATATGTTCAGGAGGAATGGGAAGGAAAGCACAAACTCTTACACAGTTCCCCAGGTATGACAGATTATCCCAAAACACCTCTATCCACTGTTACTGAAATACAAATGCACTAGTAGAAATCTTTATGAAGTGTCTTGTAAAAGACAATGTTCAAAGTTGACCTGATAATATACTGTTATTTTGCAAATTGACAAGTCTGTACATTCATCTATAGTTTAGGCAAGTTGCTAGAAATTCGTGTATCTAAAGTCTTAATGACAAATCATTTATTCACACTGCAAAACTGACAATTTCAATACAATCCCTACAATAGCATATTCAAGTAAAAATAACCAAGATTGTCACTGACTTGTTTTCAGTCTCATTTAAATTAGCAGGCTTGTGAGTTCACTATTTTCATATAGAAATGCAAAGTGCAAATGATTTCATATATTGCTACTGGTTTACAAGCCAGTATACATTACTTAGCCTCTGTTCTTCCCAATTTTAATGCTATGGAACATTTCCATTACAACATAATATCCAGGATATTATTGTGTTTAAACTCTTTTTCAAATTGATAAGGTAAATAAAATTTACAACATATACACAAAACTGGATGAACTAATATAATACTATGGTTCCAAGTGTAACACATTGTAATATATTAACATAATAAAGTCTGAGGATTAAGAATAAACTAGAAAAAAATATCTAACTTTATATTTGCCCAGTTAGCTATTAATTTCCTTTGAATGTTTAAAACAATGGATGTATAAATGGAATATTTTAGGTGAAAGTAGCTTTCTGTATTGTTTCTTTCAACAATGTGCATAATCAAATAAAAAATGAAAACTTCCTATTCAGCTATATCACACAAATCTAATACTGTATCTTCTAATGTTACTATATCTCTATTAATACAATATATATGGATTCTATTAATTTATCCAACAACTTCCTTAAAAGGTTAAATCTGTAGTATTCTAACACACTAATATTGAGTCATGATCCATTTTATTCAAAGAAAAATGAGAAATAATTTATAATTGTTTAATGCATATTTAATATTTATATGGCTATTTGAGTGTGCTATTGTACACAGTTTAAAAATATTTACAGAACTATAAGGTAGATAAGTATTATCTCTCACTGCACAAATGGGTGCATGTGTGCGCATTATGGTTGGTTGCTAGATTGCTTATATGAAGCTATCTTATAAATTTATGAGATTTGCTATTGTTATGCTATATATTTATATTCTATATGAAATTAGATCCCTTATATTATTCTTGTTTTTACTTACAAAGTATAATTAAATATAATTAAGTATATTTAATTAAATAAATGAGATCTGCATCCTTATAGTTATACGGAAGAAATATGGAAAGATTATATGTTATAGCAGTACAAAATGTCTTTGCAGGATTACAAAAATCAAACTTACGGTGATGATTCTAGAATTATACTATTGGCCTGTGTAGAAGAAGGCGACCGATGATTTGCAAATACCTCACTGGGTGAAGTATGGACTATATGGTCTACTAAATGTCCAACTGAAGATGGCCGTAAACGGTTTCCCTCTTGAGTAAATGTGGAGTTGCGACTGAGCATGGAAAGAACAGTTATTAATTAACCTATTAGTAAAGATTTGTAAGTTCTGTGCTTTTAAATAGTTTTACCAGCATTTCTAAAAAATAATCAAATCAGTTTCTATAAATGCTACTGTTTGCATTTCTAAATGCATGCTCTCCATTGGTGTGAAAAGCAGTCAATTAGTAGTAGTAAAACAAAGTTTGTAAGAAATATGATATTAGAAATCAGTAAGACATTTGTAACCACAGTACTGAAGGGCTATCTATAACACTGACTGTCATCTATATAAATTATATATGTGTGGTATGCATCAATAGATAAGGAACCAACATGAATCCTAAATTCATGTCCTAATATTACAACCATTAGTCCAGTACAAATATTATTTTAGTTGTGAAGGATTTTTGCAAGATATATAGATAAAAAACACCAAAAAAAAAAAAAACTGGTCTCCTTCCTTTTTATGTAGCTTGCTAGAAAAAGAGGAAACTGAAAAACAGCCACACAAAGAATAAAGAGGACCTCCCTGATTGTGGTTTAGCTTGTACAGGAAGTAAAATGTGTTACCTTTATAGATAGATAATAGTATTGTGCAGAGTTCTGAGTTCAGAAATATGGTCTTCTGCACTGTTTGACTCTGTAAGACTCACTATTTATGTAACTAAATTACTGGAAGTTCCATTTGAACAGAAAGAGAAACCTGGATAGATATGATGTTAAAACTATAGTTCAGTTATATAAATGCCCTGGATAAACTATACGTTTATGTAACTGAAAAAAACCCCATTAAAGCATCCACTTCCTGATTTAAATCAAACACAGTTTGCCATTATATTTAAGTCCTAGTTAGCTTAATCTATTGTTTATTTAAACAAATCACACTTTCCTGTTTCCAATTTTCTGCTCCTCACAGCAGGTTAGATGGGATAAGCCTATGTAACCTAAAGTAAACCCAGATTAGCCACATTGTGCTAAATTGTGTGATATAGTAATTTTTAAGAAAAGCCACAATGTAACCAAGAAATGAAAGGGATAACCATAGGTTATTCAAGACAAAACACAGTGGTTTAAAATCAATTTCATCAGAATAAGTAATATTACTTGAATGATGCAAAATACAATCAAATTCTATGTCTAGATGCACTTTCTTAGGAGTAAACCTATTAAATAAAGTGAAACATAGATACAAGAGATATTATACAACTATTCTGTATAACACATAGAAAATTTGTTCAAAAACGTTTTAGACATACTTAAAATTAGGTGTTATAAACATAATATTAAAGGCAATTTTTATCATCCTTAATGATGCTTTATATTTACTTCCTGCACAAATAAAATCTGTCAACTATATGTGAAAAATATTCTGAAATTAGTTATAAATAAATCAATATATTTTTTCAATCATGGCTATACTGTAACATGCTCAAGGAGACAAAGATCAGGTATATCTGGTTTAATTATAATTCTTGAATATTATTCTATTAAATTTAACATACTGTTTACATCTCACAATAAAGGGTACTGAATAAAATTATTATCAGTGGGAAGTTTTCTTTTCCCAGATGAAAGTGGGAAATGCAAGCACTTTTTAAAAAATCTAATATATTGAGCTGTTAGCTAAATCCTGCCTCAGTTACAGGTGTGTGCTTCACTGTGACAGTATTTTAGCACACCAAGGAAGAATGTTTTACAACGATTTACTTTCATTAATCAAATGAGAAACAGGTAACTTGTTGTAAATGGATTATTCAACTTTACTTACTGATTAGGGGTTCCAGGTGGAGAACGGGATGGTAAACTTTGAGTTTCTAACCTGTCATCGGACAATGAATTTCTGCTGACAACCTCCCAGTCCATCCCACTTATCAATTTGCGAGCCAAAGGTTTACTTGGGGATCTAAAACAAATTTACACAAAATTATGTAGAATGATATATCTGAAACTACTGGAAATTGAATTTTTTTAAAAAATTTAAAATTCTGTATTGCTAAGGGCTGAGAACCATCTACAGTGCCATATTATGGGAGGGGTAGAGGAAAGCTGTTTGTGAAAGAAACAGCTTCTTTCTTTTCTTTCTTAATTCTAAATTAATCCTTCATTGCAATTACTTGCATAATTTACAGCTACATTCAAACTAAACCACTTGCAAAGGAGAAGTTGAACCAACTTTACATTATTATTAATAGCATAGACACAAAAACGCAGACTTTTAGAAGAATTATATTTCAGTTACAAGCAGTGCTGAAATTTGACATCTTCAGATGCAGTGAACACATGCAACACAAAAAACAAAGGCAAGTGACACATTTGTGCATTAAAAAAACTCCAGATCTTAATAAAATTTAAGAATTTTTACTGACTTAGCTGAACCATAGCTGAATATGACAATCAGTTTTTAAAATCTAGCCATAATGTAGCTGTGAAAGATACAAGTGATTACACATTTTTCAACAATTCATAGAAACTGATTTAAATGAAGTGTAATACACAGATTTGTCTAACATAACCATTATAACATCAACTATATTTATTTATGCTTATGATCATTGTTAGTATCCACGTTACTAACTCAAATGTTATTGTTTTCTAAAAAATGTTATTTCAAAAGTTAAAAAAACCCCCAAAACTACCATACTGCTATGAGTTAAACCATTTCTAAATTGCTTTTAAGGACAACAGGAGTAACACTGTTTTCTACAAAACTTGATCTGCTTATCCAAAATATAAGGAAAAAAGAAAAATATAAGGTAGCCTGGATAAATATATTAACTTTTTGCAGATTAAATAAGAATGCATTTTCTTTCTAGGAATGATGCAACTCTTTGAAAAACTCACCTTAATGATTAAAGAGAAAATTGCTTCAGTAACTTGATAAGCCAGGCAAAAACACTGAACTGTCAAACTACATTTACAGCATTATTAAATGTTTGAAACTCACAGTCCCACCCACTCATGTCTGTTACCAAAACTTCCTGTTCTTTGTGGAAATTTCAAAGAAATATTTGCCACATTACAACAGTATAACTTCTACTACCACAGCTTTATATAGTTTCCTCTTCTAATATCTATGTCCTTGAGAACATTTAATAACTAATCAAAGACAACAACATGACTGACAAGACGATGCCAATGCTCACTTTGTAAAAGTTAAGAATTGGGCACAAAGAAAGGCTACACTCTCCTTTAGTGTAATCAAGACAACATTAATGAACCCTCAATAATTGTTGTGATCTTCCATAAAATACAATAATGTTCTCTTCTGGCTTCTAGTCCTTTTCATAAAGTATATCTTTGGCACCGGCAACCCATCTTTTCCTTTGGAAAATCCATTTAAAAAGACATTTGTTTATTTGTATTCTAACACAATAGCCTTTTCTGGATTTGTAGGGCAAGTATATGGGTAATCCTTGATTTACAACCATTCCTTTAGCGACTGTTTGAAATTACAACAATATTGAAAAAAAGTGACTTTTAGTCCTTATACTCATGACTGTTGTGGTCACATGATGAAACTTTAGGTGCTTTGCAACCAGCATGTATTTATAACAGTGTTTCTCAACCTTGGCGACTTTAAGATGTTTGGACTTCAACTCCCAGAATTCCCCAGCCAGCAAACATCTTAAAGTCACCAAGGTTGAGAAACACTGATTTATAAAGCTGCGATGTCCTGAGATCACAGGATTGTCATTTGTGACCTTTCTAGAAAGTTTTTGACAAAGAAAGTCAATGTGGGGAGCCGGATTCGATTAATGACCACACAATTCACTTAATGACTTGCAGTACTTCATTTCACAACAGCAGCAAAAAGTTGTAAAATTACTTAGGAACAGAAGTTCTTGCCCCAATTGTGGTTCTTTCTATGGTAAGGATTATGATTACCAACTAGCTTTGGGAAGCTTTAGGCTGGTTCTGGTTCCTTCTCTCTTCATCTGCTCTGCATGGTCTAGGAACAGTCCTCTCTCTGACTCTAAAAATCCACTCACCATTTGATTCTTCCTTCATCTTGACAGATTCAAAGCTTTTCACTCAGTTCCTCCTGCCTGATTTTCTCCTTCTATCTCTCTGTCGCGTTCCTGCTTTTGCTCACTTTCTTCTACGGTAATCTTCAATAGCTTTACTGTAATTTTGTTTTTTATTGCCTTTCAACTGAAACCGCTTTTCTGTTTTTGCTTCTGGTAACCATAGAGGGATGCTTTACAATATAGTTAATGGTGTACAGTATAACTGCTACTGTCCAGGGATTGCAAGTTTGAGAAACTGAATCCCATAATAAGCAAGTTCATATCAGTGCATTCCATTTTTCCTGTGATTGAAGAGGTGGAATATTTGACCTTTTTATTTGTGTTTCAGTTATTGTTTCTATTGGTAGAAAATACTCAGAAATTATATTGTTAATTTTTGCCAATATGTAATTTTTAAAGATTTTTTTTTAAAAATCCACACTTTATTATTTTTATAAATAACTCAAGGCAGAAAACAGACTCAATATATCTTCCTCCTCCTATTTTCCATAAAATAGCAATAACCCTGTGAGATAGGTTGAGCTGAGTGACTGGCTCAAGGTTTTTATGCCTAAGGTGGGGCTAGAACTCACAAGCTCATGGTTTCTAGCATAGTATCTGAACACTAGACTAAACAGATCTAGGTAAACAAGGAAAAAATGTTCCATAATATCACTTTTGAACTATATTAGTTTCTGGCAAGTCTATGGACCAACAAGAATAGTACCAGGTGTTGGGAGATATTCCAGAAGGAATTAATTGAGCAAACAGAGAAAATAGGTTCACTATGTGTAAAGAATAAATGGCATTCTGAATTTTTGCAGATCAGGATTTTCATCAGATCTTACTCATCAATGCCGAAAGCCAATGAAGTCTTGATCAGCCAACATGTCTCAATGGAAAGTATGGCAACAAACCCAGACCTGGCTCCTTCTTCCATGTGTCTAAAATTTTATGTGTCAAGAGAACTTCTATCCAAGGTTATTATTGATTGGTTATACCCAATCAATTTTGAGAGTAAGGAGAAATTTAAATAAGAGGCTATATGAATATGTTTATCATACTGCATGCAAGTCACTTTAAATTGCTTACCTGGCAAACACCCTGTCCTTGTTTGCCCTTTCTTTGCCATATTGTACAGACTGGACTTCTGTTCTCCCACTGAAAGGGAAGTGTAATATTGAGATTGTAAAGAAAAATAAGAAGTACTTTACTCGTCCAAAATAAGAAAATAGAAAATTCCAAAACGAAGAGTAAAATTTATAATTGTATTGCTATAAACAATGAGACCAACTTCCTATAATCCTACAAATAATTTTAATGTGTATTTCATATCTGTATGATTATTTTAACTGTATTACATTTAGGGATATCTGTCTGTCCTGAATTTATCTAAGTCTTTAAAAATGTCAGAGAACATTATCACTACGACTAGAACTTTTACTCAGGTATTTCTAAATGGGAGACTCTGAGACCTGAACATTGCTTTAATGGTCTCATTCCCATGATAATTACCCATTTCCCTCCTGGTGTGACCACACAAACAAGTTTTCCACCTCATTTTAAACTGCAGCCAAACTGAAAGGGGAAAAAAGTCCCCAATGTACTGTATGTAGCCTAATACAGTTCAGATTAAATCAGTCCTTTTTCCGGGGTGCAATGTTTATGTAGCAACCTCAGCTTTCAAACAAAATTCATTAGTCAGAAATGTGCTTGGGTGCAGTGTGGGTGACTAATCTGTGCACCGAGGACTAAACGCTCCTGAAGTGTCCTTTTTGTAACCCAGGAGTCATGTGTATGGTAAAGGCTGCTAAAAGAGCGGTTTCCTGTTATATTATAGAAATATAAATACTGCAGGGTAAGCTAAAGTACACAAATTGGTTGAAAAAACAAAAATATAAACAAAACTTCCAAATCTTCCTCTTGCACCCAACTTCATCTATGCGTCTAATATATATACTCCCAAAAATGTTGTGATATTGGGCCACCAAAAGATTTTGTGTATCTTTGGGCTACTGAATTAAGAACATATGCTATTTCATCAGCAACTTTATGATACGTTTTCAACTGCAAATGTATTTTATTATTCTTACGTCATCACATGAAATATAGACATAACTTACCAGTACCGAAACTTTGACCCTAAAGTAAAATAATGTGCAAAAAAGTTCTTCTGAGGTGGCAGTGGTCTGTCCAACCGGAAAAAAGTATGATGCTCTACACAAGCTTTCCATAAATTCTTACATGCTCGATAATTCACCATGTTGAAGCCCAATAAAGTTTCTCTAGATTCGTGCTAGAAAGAAAGGATTAATATTTGTTAGTTAGCAATCAATATTCTTCACAACCCCCTTCCCAAAAACACACAACTTCTAATTGGTTAAGTTTAGTACAGGATTCATTAGAGTGAACCAACATGAGGATTTTTGGCTTAGTGAGAACCAAAAAAGGTAAATAAAATCCACATTTCCCCCCCCCCCGCCTCGCCCCCCCCCAGTCAATCTGTATAATTTCTCTGCCATGGGTGATATATTAGCTGCCAGCTGTTAATGCTCAGAAGCAATTATCAGGTTCCTATCAGCCTAAGCCAGAGCTTCTGCTTTCCTAAGAGCTAGAAACCAGCTAGCAATAACAGAAAAATTGTTAGATTAAAAGTGACAACATTCAGTAGACAGGGACCAAAGGTGCTGGAAGATGAAAGGCCAACCTGTCCAGGAGGAAAGCTTTGTGACTACAGTCACAGATTGATGATAGCAAATTGTAGCTTTTAAAAAAAATCTTCCTCCCCCTCAAAAGGAGGTTTTCAACAATTTCAGAGAGCTTTTTATCATGTAGTATGAAATACATTAATTAGAAGTATCAATACTCACCAATTCTTTTCTAAGTTGAATGAAAAACTGCTTGCACTTAAAAGAAATTTTTATGATTTTCAACCTAAATGAAATAAAAATCATAATAAGCTAATCATTTCTTCAGGTGTATTAATTGGACAAGGATGGTAATTATTCAACATTCACAAGACAAATATCCATCATTTCATTTACCTGTCTAAATCTTTTCGAACCTAAATTTTATTACTGAAGCACTATACATCAAAGAAGAGCATTTACTACCAGCAAAATTCCCTTTTCTTGTATTTATTCATTCAATTTATATGGGCTGATCATCTCTTGATTATGTTTATCAAGATATAAACTATTTCTACATACAAAAGCTATGAATGCAGGTAATAGTTCAAATATGTATATTGATATCAGATTTGTGCTGTTAGTATCTTCACTCACTCATTCACTGCCATATTGATTACATGAATTGAGTGTTACATGTAAGAGGGAGAGTATAGACATTATTCTCTGTGATTTAACGGCCAAGATTGGCAGGTTTACTCTCCTCACCACAGCTTTCTCTGCCCCCCCCTCCCCCCGTTTATTGAAAGAAAGAAGATTAATTTACTTGCACTGTACAAAGAATGTTATTGGTCATCAAAGAACAGAAAACACTGGAAAGAAGGTGGTATATTTGCTCTACTGTAGCTCATTATTATCACTGGAAAATAACATACTGGTGCATGAAAAACAGGGGGAAACAAAATCATTTAAACTCATCTTAATCATGAGCAAGGAAACATTTTTTTAAAAGTTACACAGTCTCTGATATTATAGGTCTTTATTGGCTCAATAATTGGAGTAGATAATTAAGTGAACAGGTGGAGCAGAGATGAGGATGGTATAGGTATCCTAGCCCTGCTTGAACTTTTAATACCATCAATCGTGGTATCCTTCTAAACCAGCTGACAGGGTTGGGAATGGGAAGCATTGTTCATCGGTGGTTCTCCTTCCTCCAAGGTCAATTCTAATTGGTGTTTGGGGAGGGAGGAATAGTTTTAGGCCCTTGGTCTGTCAAGTGTAGCAAGGCTCAACTCTCCCTGTTTCTATTTAACGTTTACATGAAACTTCTGGGTGTGGTCATTTGTTGGCACAGAGTTAAGTATCATTACTGTACCTGGGCCACCCAAATGATGCTATCACCCATTCTGCCTTGGGCCACCCAAGTGATGATATCAAGGTGCCTTCCCAATGCCTGGAGGCTGTACTGGCCTGCATAGGAAAGAATTAATTTCAGCTCAATCCTAATGAGACTATGGCTGTGGGTTTTACGATCTCTCATATCTGATGATCAGACATCTTTAACTTTGTTGAGGCATTTGGAAACTGCAATTGGTCAGGAAGGCATAATATTGAATGCTGATTCTCAGAGTTCATGAATCCGACATGTTTTATCCTCCCAAAATTTAACATATAAACCCTGCAGAATGTAGTATAAAAATATACTATATATTTACATCTGAGGCATTTTTTTTACAATTCTTAGTATACAAAAAGGTGACCAATTTAGATCTTACATATACTTAAAAATGAAAGCTGTCACTCTGTAATATAGGTGGTCCTTGTTTGGTGGTCCAGTGAAGGTTTGAATGCTGACTACACTAATGAGTTATGATCAGTCCCCACAGTTACAGCCACTGCAGTACCCTGCAGTCATGTTATTGCAACTTGTAACCCATGGGTGTCAAACTTGCTGCATCAAGTTGCCATATTGCAACATTTTCCCCCTTCATGGAACTGGGGTGGGCGTGGCCTGTGCATGACACATCCAGTCTGCAGGCTGACGGTCTGACACCCCTGTTGTAACCTTTCCTGCCGGCTTCTGATGAATGAAGTCAAGAAGGAAGCTGGCAAGATACTGCAAGTTGAGATCCAGTCCTATTTAGTGTCATTCAGTGAGGAATATCTGTACATAGGAAATAATAATGTTTTTAAAACATATCCTTACCATGGAAAGGTGTTAATTCGTACCCTGTTCTTATAAATGAGTATGCCTCCTGACATTACTCCAATCATAATTTCATTATTACTTTGATCCTATAAAAAGAACAGGAAAATTATGGATATTTATTCATTTCTTGTGTGAGGTATTACAACTTTTATCATCTGTAAAGAAGCAGTAAGTCTTCCTTGATGCATCTCTAATGTCAATTTGCATTAAGGAAAACATTTTTTGACTTAATATCATATTCTGGTTCTTCTGCTTTACCCATATTCTCACTATCAATCAATGTCCTATGGTTCTCCTGTATTTTTCCTCAATAAAGAATTATTCTGTATCTATTTAAACGCAATTGATCTTAAGGAACTACCTTACGGAAGAAAATTAGAATCATCACAAAACTTGAAATAATATAGTATCCTGCTATGTTATGAAAATACCTGTGTAAGAGGCCCTAGTGTTGCCTGTGACAAGTGCCATGCTGCCGGGGTGCGGCTGTTGAGGCCCCCAGGGGTGGCTGTGGGTTTTCATGCTACTACAGCACTTTCACAACTCACACATAGCCTGCACCAGGCACCACAGGGCCTTGAAACACCCTGGTCCTGGGACTTGGAACTCTGTCCATTTAACGATCAGGAGTTTATTCAATTATGAAATTGGGAATGCTGGGATTGTGATCATTGAGCAAGGAGGTCACATGATGTCTTGCATAACAACCACTTCACTCAGTGACCAAGATTCTGTTCCCAATTGTGATCATAAGTCGAGAACTGGCGTAATATTATAATTGAACATTCTGATTAAGTATGGGCATTTTTAAATGCCCTGAAACAGATACCATCACAATATTATGCTACGTATAATAGGGAGTGGCTCCTAGCCTTCTTCCAAAACTTGTTCTCCCTCTTTTCTAGGCTTAAGAAAAATTCAATATTTAATTGATTAACCAATTAAGTGATTAATATATTAAATTAATTCTTATAAGAAAATTAATTACACAGTGCAATCGTCCATTTCTGATTAAAAATCATGTGAAACACTGAACAAAGATGCTTGACTCTGAACTATACGATCACATGCCATTTCCCGATTCTCTAAGTTCTTTATTACTATAGGTAAGAATTACCTCTATGAAAAGAGGGCAAAGTTTATGATACCTTGATCCTAAAGGCAGTCCTTTGTTGTTTGTGATAAGACTTAAGAAGCTGATATTCACTTCTTATATTACATGACAATGTATTTATACACTTAAGTGGAATGGGGGGAGGCAATGGAAAAGGGGAGGAGAAAAAAAATAAAGTCTTGGTGAAAGATTGTTAACTGCTACAGTTGAGACTGTGAAGTGGGGGAGTTACTTTGCACATACATCTATTCAAACACAATAAAGGCTCAACATATGCCTGATTTCTTCTCTTTTATTAGGCTAAAATGTATATGGATCTGTCAGCAATGGATTGTATGCTCAGCTGAGCACTACTATTAAGAAAATTAACATGATTCTTCCATCTTCTCAAGTGCAGAGAAGAGGAAGAGAAGAAACAACTAAAAACTCAGCACTCAACAGCTACTTCTAGCTAATAATTACTTGCTACTACAAATTTTTTTTTTAATTTTAATAAGTTATGAATTTAAATTGTTATAATGTGCCTCATGAAAATTAAGAGAACCAAGTTACTTTCCATCAATACAATTTTTTAAGAACACCACATGAAAACAACATCTTTGAATGCAATTTAGAAGAGTTAATATTTATTCATTTGTAAAGGTGGACAAAATTGTAGCCTTTTTAAAATACCAACTACTTTACAAGCCAGGTTTGTGGTTAAGAATTTTTATTAAAAGCTTTAAATGTACAGGTTATGTAAAACAAAACATATCTGGAATAAATTTTGAATATATCACTTTATATTTTAATTCATGCTTGAATTTACCTTGAATACTTAAATGTATCTAAAATTGATAATTCATACAAAACAAGTTTACAGATGACACCCATTAAAACAGTAGCAATTCAAACCTACCCTTGCATAGTGCAGTTCAACTCCATAGAGTTCTAAGGTTCGGGCAGTACTGAGATAATTGAACTCTGCTTCAGCTGGAGACAAACCTCTATATGGAGCAAAAAAAAAGCAAACTAATTCTTTTAAAATGCTTGTAAAATCTAAGCTCTTGCTTAAATACAAAACCTTCTGCATGAAATATGGAATTTCACAAAGGGAAAACAATGTTAATAATATATTACATATACTTTTTATTTAATAAATTATTTTTGGATTAAATGGTTTCTTACTGGAAGCTCTGTAGATGCCAGAAGAATGAACTTTCAGTATAATACAGAAACAGTTGATTGCAAAAGTATATTTCTGCGTACTTTATTTAATAGACCCTGTCAGCAGAAATTCAACATAAATATAGTATCGAAAAAAGGACAAGGGTGTGCTCTTTCACAAGATTTCTTTTTTATGGATCTGCAATTATATGTTTGTTTTAAATGCTTTATTTCTTCATAAGAAGTTAATAGCACACCATGGAAAAAGCTAGGTTATAATTCAGACGGTTACTTTTGATCTGCATACACCTAATAGTTCTGCAGGCAGAGAATCAGTCATGTCAATTTTTTATTAAAACTTTATATTTTTGTTATGCTTACATATGTTGCTGATGTAGTTTGG
The DNA here is from genome assembly GCA_017656035.1 of Myanophis thanlyinensis. NCBI lineage: Eukaryota > Metazoa > Chordata > Lepidosauria > Squamata > Homalopsidae > Myanophis > Myanophis thanlyinensis. Next base: position 18,410 of record JAEANM010003927.1, read on the forward strand.
ATATTTCTTTTTCAAAGTCTTGAGGCTGGTCAGGGATGAAAGAGTAATCTGAGAGGTAGCCCGGGAAGTTATCCGAAAGGTTGTAGTCACCCAATTCAGCTGAAAGTTAAAATAAGCTATTTATATGAACAGCAACCCTGTTTCAACAATTTGCAGAACAAACAGAAGATATGCAAGTAAAAACAATTTATCTCTTCAGATCTTTCCACAAATGAATAAACTGGAATGGAATCCTGTAAAGACGAATATACATGAATCATCTCTTGAATATTAGTGTCAGAAAGACTTCAACCATCTGGTGCAAGTTTGCTTGAAAGCAAGTCCTATGAATTCCATATGAACAGCTCTCAAAAATATTTTTAATTGAATCACATATATAATTTGACTGAATTATTTGATATACCAATCTAATATTAAATATCTGATGACAGTACAGGTAGTTCTTGACTTACAACAGTTTGTTTAGTGACCATTTGAAATTACAACAGCACTGAAAAAAATGACTTATGACCAGTTTTTACACTTGTAGCACCCCCGTGGTCATGTTATCAAAATTCAGCTGCTTGGCAACTTATTATTATGGCAAATTATGACAGTCACATGATTTGGGGTCATGTGATTCCCCCTTTCTGACTTTCTGACAAGTAAAGTCAATGGAGAGGCCAGATTCACTTAACAATCATGCTACTAACTAAACAACTGCAGTTATTCACTTAACAACTGTGGCAAGAAAGGTCATAAAATGGGGCAAAATCCACTTAATAACTGTCTTGCTTAGCAATAGATGTTTTGGGCTCAAATATGGTCATAAATCAAGAACTATCTGTAATTCTATAAGCAACATTAAACAGTATTAAGTATTTTTGGAAAAATGTATATTTATGTGAATCGTCTACCATAGTAATGTAGACAAAATTGCATTGTAGGTGCTCCTGGAATCTCTTCCTAGAACAACACCCAATTTCAAAGAGATAAGCTACAGTTTAATTTATGCTTCCCTGGGAGTGGCAGTTACTGCAAATAAAACTTCAATGAAATGCTGGGCTGCATACAATGTTCCTAGACTTTTTTTTAAATAACTTCTTTTAGGCTGTTATAAAAAAATAATGTATGTTTCTGTTGTACTAGTGCAATGATGGTAAATCTTTTGGGCTTGGCATGTCAAAAATTAAAAAAAAAAGTACTCAACTTGACTATGCTGGCATATTAACACCCTCACCCCGAACAAATAAGAAACAATTCTCTACCTTCCACCCTCCATCTAGGCCATCCTGAACTGTATCCTTAATGTGTTAGAGCTGATCTGGGCCTTAAATAAAGGCTCAGACTTTGACATCAGCACTAAAGTCACTGCTGTCACTCAAAAAGTCTGCTTCATACCATTCCCCCAGGCGCTACCCAGGATCTGCTATATGCCACCTACCTTCAAGAAATATTCTCTCTGTTTGCAGACCCCTGTGGCCTACCCAGGGCTACTCCAAGTTGCATAAGGCCTTTCCTCTTGAAGCAGCTTCCGAGAAAGCTCTTCCACAGCCTCTGCAGCATCCAAAAACTGTGTGAAAGCACACCCTGTTCTTGTGCAAATTCCAGAACACTTGCCATTCTCTGCTGCCACCAAAACTCACACAAGTACGGGGCATGCTTTAGAGATTAATTGTTGTCAGGCGTTGAAAGCTGACGTGTCACCTAAAATGTCATGTTGTATCACCTTTGATATACAAATCAGGTTCACCATCACTGAACTAGTGCAAACTTCTTTTCAGAAAACCCTATTCTCGCAAGAAATGTATTGGTCCAATAACAGTCTAATATTCCAGATTTTTAAACTGTGTTTTCTTCTATGTTGAAAGGTTTTATATGTTTAAATAAGTGAGTATAGACACAGTAGATAAGATTCAACCCGAACCACAAATCTCAAAATAATCATTAAAATTATGTGCCACTATCTGAAGTTGAAGTATGCATTGTTCACCTTTAAACGTTTTTTAAAAAAAATTAAACAGACACAGTATCCAAAAGCCCTATGACAGAAATATGAAACTTGTGACATACCATATTTTTGGCCTGCAGAATGCTTCTGGACACCGGGCCCGTTTTTGGCCTGCAGTGTGCTTCTGGAATGCCAGGTAGGGCAAAAATGGGACCCACGGAGGCCTCCAGAGGCCAAAAACGGGCCCATTTTTTGGCCTGCAGAGTGTTTCTGGACGCCAGGGAGGCTGAAAATGGGATGCGTGGAGGGTTTGGGAGGCCAAAAACAGGTCCGTATTCGCTCTATAAGATGCAGACGTTTCCACCCACTTTTTTTTGGGGGGGGGGAGTGCATCTTATAGTCCCAAAAATACGGTATATCAGTGACTGTCAATGGATTTGCACTATATATGGGTGTGGCAAAAGTATATGAATCTTTGTTTGCAGTAAGCGGAGTGTCCTCCTTGAGCAGCAATAACTGCAACTATATGTATCCAATAACTGTTGATCAGTCCTGCACATTAGCTTGGAGGAATTTTAGCCCATTTCTCCTTACAGAACAGCTTCAACTCAGGGATGCTGGAAAGCTTCCACACAGGAACTACTCTCCTTCCACAAATTTCTATAGGAGTAAGATCTTGCCTTGGCCATTCCAAAACATTAACCTTAATGTTGGCATGAATCATTCTTGGCTGTACTACTTTGAATTTTAGGCCATTGTATTGCTGCATGACCAACTTTGTCTTGAGCTTCAGTTCATGGATGCCCAGTTCATAAATCCATCAATGATGGCAAGTAATTCTAGTCCAGAGAAAGCAAGTAAGACCAAGCCAAATTTTACAGAAGGAATAAGGTTCTTATACTGAAATTTAGTATTTGCCTTTTACCAAACAAAACTTTTTATTCAAGCAAAAGAGTTCTATTTGGTCTCATCCATCCATCAAACATTTTTCCAATAGCCTTATGGTCTTTCACAAACTATAGACAGGCAGCAATGTTATTTTTTTGGAAAGTAGTGCTTTCTCTTTGCAATACTATCATGCCCACCATTATTGTTCTTTTATTTATTTATTTATTTAATTTAATTTATTTATTATCAGCATTTATATACTGCCCCATCTTCCAAGGGACTCGGGGCGGTGCACAGCCAGATAAAAGACACAAATATAACAATTTAAAATCCAGTTAAAATTAATTAA
>JAEANM010003928.1:0-21575 GCA_017656035.1 Myanophis thanlyinensis
TTCAACATAAGAAAAATTCAGGATACAAAGGCCACCCTGGAACAGATTAATTTCTTATCTTGAGGTACCACTGTATAATAAATGGTATACACCCAATGGCGCACGAGATGATGGAAAATGTAAATGTATGTATGGAAAAAAAATTTAGAAGTTTATAAAAAAAAGAAACAAAATGAATTGGACTAGATTAAATGACCTTATGGGTTCAAAGCACTTAGCTCCAACTCAGAAACCAGAGCAGAAAAATTACGATGGTTTTAAACAGAAGAATTAACATATTGGAGTCAACATGCTGAATGCGAGAAAAGAGCAAAATAGTAATGCTGGTCAAAGAAACATTGAAAAAGAGTTCGTCAGAGTATCCTGTAAAAGAAAACGAGAAAAGCCTTCATAAGCAGGAAAGTGAAATGGGGCATTTTAACTGTGGGGACAAAAAATTCTGAAGGTCATTATGGGAAGACGAGGATCACTAGCCAAAACATACCCATTTAAAGTCCGATCTTCCTGAACTTTACTTGTGAAACATAATTTTAGTAAAAATTCAAATCTAACTAAGTCTTAGGAATAACAAGAATTCACATGTACGGTAAGTATATCTGTATGCCTCAGTGTATGATGAGTTAGGCAACGCTGTAATCACCCTCTCACAGTACCTGGAGGCTGTTAAGGGAGCAACAGCCTGAAACTGAACCCTGGCAAGACAGAATGACTCTGGGTTTGGGGTTCTTTGGTCCATGGAGAATTGCCATCTCTGGTCTTGGATGAGTGGCACAACTCCAGACAAAGCATAACCGGAGCATAACCTTGCATCTTTTCTTCTGAACCTGAATCATTCCCAGGAAGTCCCCCTGACCTTGCTCCCAGCAGACTGCCTGGTCCCTGCAAAGGAGCCCCCTTCCCCCATCCTCTGCCCCCAGTGGGAGCAGCCAGTTCTTCTCTTGCAGATGTTGCTGCCCCTGGGACAGTTCCTACCTGGTGGGACATGGGCATGCAGAATCTCTCCAGGAAAACTACTGTCTCTTCTCTGGAACTGCCTACTCCCCTGCTCCAGCTGGGGCTCAGAATCGGATTGTTTCAGCATCGTTCCAGGATTGATCCTCTGCACTTCCAGCACAGCCTTGCTGGGATTGTCCAGAGGACTTTGCTCTAGTTTTCCTGACTCCACAAGTGCCAGCTCGCCAGTTACATGTGGATCATTTGGGGGAAAGGCTTCCCTAACTGCAGAACATTCCGCTTGTTCTACGGCTTGGGAAATTGTCAAACGAAGTGAAAGTCCTTCATCCAGCAATGCGACTTCTTCTGATTTTTCACACGGAGTCTCTGGGACAGCTTCAGCCTCCAGGAGCAAAGATGCCTTGCTTGGCATGCTGCCTTGATGGCCAAGGTCATTGCAAGGTTCACCAACAGAAGTCTCCTCATCAGCCTCCTGTTCACTGCAGCCATCAGGCAAGCAAAGCTTCTCCTCCAAAGCACAAGAAGCAGTAACTTCAGTGGTCCTCTCCTCCTCCGCTGTGATCATCTGGCTGCCTTGACTGGCAGAGAGGGCCAAAACACAGTCATCCTCTCGGGGCCCTGGCAGAGGAGCCTCCTCTGCAAAGGAGGTGGACATTGCTGCCTCCGGAGTTTCGGAGCCATTGGAACTTCCTCCTTTCTCAGCTCCCGTCCTACAGCCTTCCTCAAGGCTTGGAGTTGGGAGAAAAGTGTCCTGCAAAGGAAAAGAGAAGGGGGTGCCATCCCTCCGGCCACTCTGCAACCCTGAGTCTCCCAAGATGCCTCCCACTACACACCAAGAAAGCTAATCACTTGGGGTGAGGTGGGGGATGCGTTCTCCTGGTGAAGTCCCCTATGCATGCCCACAGTTCAAGCCCCACTTATTTAAAGGAGAAAAGTACAACCAAAAACACAGCCAGATCAAGACCATAAAACAGCATCTTGTGGCTTCCAAGTGAAATTCTATGATGGACTAGCTTATCCCTGACAGACATTTGGAAAATCCAGTTGGCTCATTTATCATGGACACTAGAACTTTTGTCAAGGGAAGTGTGGCCCAGCACTGGTGGAAGAGAGATTTAGTAAATGGTTTTCTTATTTACAGTTATTAGAAAGGTTTAGACCAGGGATGTCAAACTTGTGGCCCATGGGCCGAATGCATCACACACTGGCCACCCCCACCCACATTTTAGCAAAGGGGGGAAAGTCACCATATGTCATATGACAATATGACACCACAATTTTGACACCTCTGGTTTTAGATAAAACAGTGGTTTTGAACAACGTAATACTGAGCCTAAAATACAACTGTGTGCAAATGATGAGTATTAAAATTTTTGATCACGATATACAGATTGAACAATAGGAAAATATTGGTTGAAAGGATTTAAATTTATATTGTTATACAGATAGTCCTCAAATTACGACAATTGAGCCCCAAATTTATGTTGCTAAGTGAGTTTGCCCCATTTTACGACTTTTCTTGCCACAGTTCTTAAGTGAATCATTGCATTTGTTAAATTAGTAACACAGCTGTTAAGTAAATCTGGTTTCCCCATTTGCTGGTCAGAAGGCATGACCTGGGATACTGCAACCGTCATAAATATGAGTGCCAAACATATGACTTTTAATCACATGACCATGGAGATGCTGCAATGATCATGAAAAATGGTTATAAGTCACTTTGGTCACATTTGTAACTTTGGTCACTAAATGTATCATTGTAAATCAAAGACTACCTGTAATGTTAAAGAGCACGTTCACAAAATTATTCATGCCTAACACGACAAATTGTCTAGAATGTATTCAGGCCCTTCAAATTTACATTGAAAGTGTGGATGACGTAAAAATTTGGAGTTCCAGTGCATGTGTAAATCCTCATCAGAGGAAAGATTAATGTACAACTGAGACCAAGAGTCCTTCTTTTGGGACTGATGGCCACAGCTGGAAAAATGTCATGGAGCTTTTTTTGTATGTGATGACAAAAGATGACAAAACTTGCTGAAATGGCCAAATTGACTTCTTTGATGAGAGAAAAGGCAACATCTAAGTTTATTGTTGACTGGAAACTTCTTATGGACCTTTTAAATCAGACAGAAAAAAATAGTGTATGATTTATTGTTTTTATGTTCGACAAGATGGATGGATGGATGGATGGATATAGAAAAGAGACATGATGTAACTTTAAAGAGAGGGAAATTTATAAAGAAGATTAGAAGACACTACATGCTAGAATGTCTGTTAGAATCTTTTCTTTTCTATTTTTCTCTCTTGCACTTTTAGCCTTTTCTTTTTTCTTCCTTATTTTACATTAGGTTGTATTAGTTTTTATCTTCATTTATAAGATTCATTTAATATGATTTTAAAAAGTCCATAAACATAATTCTGTTCTCCTCTGCCAGGAATGGGCCTTCAGCAAGAAAGCCTTCCCTTTTTAGGGAAAGGGCTAAAGAAATTTCCCACCCACCCACTCCCCAGGAGATGGGGAACACAGTGGTTAGAATGCAGTACTGCAAGCTACCTCTGCTGACTGCCGGCTGCCAGCAGTTCAGTTTGATTCTCATCAGCTCAAGGTTGACTCAGCCCTCCATATTTCTGAGATCAGTAAAATGAGATTTGTTAGGAGCAATAGGCTGGCTCTGTAAACCACTTAGAGAGGGCTGTAAAGCACTGGGAAGCATTATATAAGTCTAAGTGCTATTGTTATTCCTAGGCTGACAATTAAATTCTTCAGAATTCTTTCTTCCATAGAAAAGGCCTGTAGGAATATGACAGGTACACTGGGCCATTTGCCTAGCTGCTACTTGCATTCATCCCAGCAGCAGCCCAGGAAGTTACTCACGTGAGAGAACTCGGGCTGGGATGGCAGCACAAAATCATCCTGAGAAGCTGGAACAGAGCCCTGAAAGGTGTCTGCAGTCTCCAATGATGGGCTTTCCTGCTTTCCTAGTTAAAATTGTGAAAAAAGTGGAGATTAGAATCTCTAAGAAAACTGACTACACTCTTGACTGCTATGATGCTACATGGCGTTGTCCTTGAAAAGTTCCCAGAAATTTCACTTAATTCAATTTGTTCAAATGCGGCAGCCTGGTGCAAGTCTAAATTTGTACACCCTTCACCTTTCTTGCAGTAGCTGCACTGGTTCTTGATCTGCTTCTGGGCCCAATTCAATGTGCTGGTTGTCACCTTCAAAGGCTTGCAAGGCTTGGGGCCAGGTTATATGAAGGACTGCCTTTTCCCAGTTACATCCATCTGACCCACCAGAATGGGGAAGGTAGGTTACCCCTTTCTTAACAAGCTCCATCTAGTGGAACCAAGAAGAAGAGCCTTCTCCATGGTGGCTCCCTCCTTCATATTTTTTCAAAGGACTCCTTTGAAGACATGGTTTTGCCAGTGGGCCTGGGGACCCGAGGGTAATACAGAGCCCACTAAATGGTTTGTATGGTTCTTGTCACCAGGGAGGCACGGTTTTACTTTTGCATGTCTTCCGAAGCCAATGTGAGTGAGTTGGACAGCCATATAAATTTTCTAAACAAACAGAAAACAGGAAAGCCATATTTCTTCAGTTAGAGCAAGAAAGCCTCGTAGCAAATAAAGGAAACACTGACTACTCCACCATATTGCCACTTCTAAATGTAAGATCAAGTCAGTCCTCAGAGCTTTTTCCCTCCCAAGAACCAAGGGAGGGGGGGGAACCAGAACATTCCCATGATAGAACAATCATAACTAATCCTGGCCAAATTAATCTGGCAAAAAGGGATGGCATACCTTCTGCCTCCTGTTCAGTTGGGCTTCTTGGAAGAATAAAAGGCACTGGTTGTAAGACATCAGAAGTTGTTCTAGCAAGACCTGAAGCACAACTAAGGGGAAAGAGAACAGTCAACAGATGAAGACCTCCATCCATCCCTCTACTTCGGCCAACAGAAAATAAGTAAAAGGCTGCATGAAGAGCAACGGCCTCAGTCTTCAGCAGAGATATCCAAACCATCTCAAAACACGAATGTTCTGATCTCCAGATATAATAGTCCAACTTCAAAATGGACTGCAAGTAACGTCAAGTTTTAGAGCCAATCTTGAAATATTTTGCACACCTCAAATTTTCAGAGAAGAGCGAAACCCAAACAAACTCACAGAACACCAAAAGGAGAAAGAAGGAGCAAAAACACAAAGTAACTGATTAAAAAAAAGAACTATCCCAAAAGAAAGACACCATAAGGGGATCTCAACAGACAAGACAAAAAGGAGCATGCATCAGTCAGGAAAGACCCTGGCAAGCTTTCCACTTACTTGGAAAGAGGCCCTTGTCCAGAAAGCTGAAGGACATGCAGAGGATCAGCTGGAGTGGATGATGGAGAACTTGTCTCTTCCAGTCTAAACAGGGCACATCCACCGCCTGGAGATATTGCAATTGCATTAAAATACATATGAGAATCACTTCATATCCAGCTCCCAGCTGCCATTGCTGCTTTCCTGTACCTACCCCAAACTACAAAAGACCTTTGACCCTTTACATGGCTGCCAGGGACACTGGCTGGCTGGAAGAGGCTTCACATTCTCCAGCACTCAAGAAATATCTTCACCTGGAGAGGCTGCTTCCTGGGAAGCCAGTCAGCTACTCCTGGCAGGTCAGTAGAAAATCTAGTGCCTGAGAATTGTGGCTCTCCAGATGCCACAGGGGAATGACAAGAATCCCTCTGTTTTGAGAAACCCAAAGCCCTGTTAGTTACTTTTCTCAACATTGCTGATCCCGAGTACAACATACTCAAAACTATCTGCACAAGAAAAGAGGGTAATGCTCCAATATTCACTTTGGAACAACCTGCAGTTACAACAATACATTTATTTGCTTATTATATTGAAAACAGATATTTTGGTAATGCAAGGTGCAAACAGGCATTAAACATTCTACCTGAAATCAAACCAGTACACCCCCCTTTCTTTTCTTTGCACAATGGGGGGGGGGGGCATTCAGCTCCATAGCTCTGAACAGCAGGTGAAGGTCGCTCTGCACAAAGCCATGGGACAGGACCAAGCAGTTTCTATTCCATTTACATTTAGCTCACAAGATGCATACTGTATGTACGTTTCTCACCATCCTGCTTAAAATTTTGTACACCAATTGCTTAAAAAGTTGGTTTACAAAAAGGAGTTACTTGTGGGGCCCTAGGTGGTCCTGGACCTCAGATGGTCAGTTCTCTTAGTTGTCACCCATTCCTCAAATACTGAGATAAGCAAAGCAGGCCAGCCTGACTTCAGAGTGGGAACATTGGGCAAGAAAGAGATCACGGCCTCTCGTCACCTGTTGAGCTGTTCTGGCCAAACATGTCTTCCTGCGTAGAAGAGACAGGCTCAACATCCTCCAATGGCCAAGGATGAGGGTTCTTTACTGACGGTGTCCTCTCCAGGAGGAGGCAGGCTGACACTGGATTCTCAGGAGTTTCTTTTTTTTTTCTGCATGTAAGTTTTTTATTTTTACTATAAGTAGAAAGAGCAACATTTTCAACATCCATATGAACAGTGTGTTGTCTGGCTACAATTACTTTGAGCAATCATCATCCTGTTTGTAATAATTTTCTTTAGTAATAGTCCTGTAATAATGTTTTATCATAAAATACATATAATTAATATTAATCAAAGTTAATCACATATAGTTCAATTCAATCCTTGTAATCAGCCCTCATGATAAAATTAATCTTTCTCTTGTGGTTTTAATGGTTCTAACTTCTGTTGCTATTGTTTAATCATAGATAAAACGAATCAATATTTCAAAATATTCAGTGTCTTCCTTCTCCTTAAATTCAAGTGTTAATCTATTCATTTATGCACATTCTAATATTATTTTTATTATCTTCTCTTATCTAGGGATCTCCTCACCCTTCCAATATTGTGCAAATACAATTCTGGTCACTGTTAAATACATATGCCCTTTACCATATTTTTCTGGTATGATACCCAACAAGAATATTTCTGGTTTTAAATCTACATGTTCCTTTATCATTTTTTCTATCAAAGTATGTATTTTTGTCCAATATATTTTTGCATTTGGGCACGTCCACCACATATGGTTGTATGAGCCCAGAATCTGGTTACACTTCCAACATTTAGCAGACGTATCTTTGAACATCTTGGCTAATCTGGCCGGGGAAGTGCCATCTGTAAAACATTTTATATTCTTTATATGCAGTAGATATCGTTAATTTGTAGTATGCAGTAGTAAATGCAGTAGATTTCTGCATTTGTTTTAGTTGTGGTGAGCAAAGAAATATGACAGATATTTACCCTTCAGAAGAATCACAGCTGGATTTCATTACTATATGACAGGCCGCTTTATCTTGGTCTGCAGGAGGAACTAAGAAAGAACCAGGGATGGATGTTTGATTATAAATTATGAAATTGCCACAATGATTTTACTAGAAAGTGAGGAAAACTAGACTAGAGCAAGCCAGCAGCCGGCCAGAGAAGAACGAAGGGCAGGGACCCTGCCCAGCAGCCCCAAGCCTGAGGGCTGCCCCCGGGGCCTCCCCAGATGGAGTCGGGCAGTCAGTCCCACAATTCCCCTGAGATCAGCCATGCCATTAAGTCCAGTTGGCTGAATGGGCGGAACCGGCCACCACAAGTGAAACGCAACTGTCGAAGAGGGCTCCCTCCAACGGCGCCAGGCCAAAGCCCCCCCCCCCCCGCCGCCTCTTCTGAAGCAGGCGCCTTCCCTGCCCGCGTTCCCCTTCGGGGACCGCCCGGGCTGGAAACGGGCAGAGCCTGCGCCCTCCCGCCGCCGCCTCGCCCGCTTTAGCCGCCTCGGCGCCGCCCTTCGCCAGCGCCAGCACCCGCGCCCGACTGTGCCGGCCGGCAGGAGGAGCAGGGCAGCCTGTTGGCTTCGCGACCTCCGCCGAAGGCGCGGCGGCTTCGGGGCGGGAGGAGGGCCGAGGCGGGCGGGCGGGCGAGCGAGCGAGCGAACGGGGCCCTTGCCCGAGCTCTCTCCCAGGCCCAGCCCGCCGCTGCTCCCCCCGCGCGTCGCCGGCCTCGTCCCGCTCCTGGCCGCGCTCCCGACCGGGCTGGCCGAAGGCCGACGCTGCGAGGGGAGAGAGGCTCGCCCGCCGCCCGGACAGGCCCCAGCGCCAGGGAGGCCGCCCCCGCCCGGCCCCCTCACCTTCGCCGGCCTCTGGGCACAGCGGCGAGCGCGGCGGCGGCGGCGGCTCCAGGACCGGGCTCAGCGGCTCTCTGCCCCGCTCCGGCTCCGGCTGCGAGTCCTCCACCAGCAGGCGAGGCGTATCGGCCATCGAGCAGAGCGAGCCCGACGGGTCCATGGCGACGCCGGCGGAGGCAGGGCGGTGGGCGGGGCGACGACGCAGGTCTGCGCAGCCGCAGGCCCCTTCCCAAGGAGGCACGGCCGCCTTCCCAACTGGCACGTGCGCAGGCGCAGCAGGGTCCCCGCCGGCGCCCCCCTCCACGTCCCGAGCCCTTAGCGGGGGCGGGGCATTCCGTGGGCGGGGCATTCCCGGCGCCGGTCCAGGCAGAAGACGGAGCCGCGGGCGGGCTTCCCTCTCGCCTGCAGGGCCGGAGCGGAGTTCCCCCCGGTGCGGGGGCTTCGCTCGCTGGGCCCGTCGCCACTGACGGTCCTTCTGAGGGTGGCCGATTCACCGGCCAAACTAGGCCCCCGCCCTGCAATGGGAGCTAGGCCAAGGGGACGCGGTGCTAGTCGACATGTCGGCGACTTTTCACCCAGAGGGCGAGATGAAGACGGGGGTTTATTTGAACGTTGGTGCCGGGCACCGTTGTCGCCTGACCGTCGGATGGAGGCGGCGTAACCCGCGTTTTGCAGAATAGAATCGATTGGAGGATTGAGCCTGCCTGTCCGTCCACCGTTTAAATCACCCTGGCACGGCTGCCTTGGCTTCCAAGGGCTGACCCTGGTCTCTCAAGTTCTCTTCGGAGGGAACTGACTAAAGTATATTTCTTCTGAGGTGGGAAGTGGGGAGACACCGCCCCCAGGAGATGATGGTGTATGTAAGAGCCAGATCCATAGTCAGCTCCCTGAAATCTGTAAAGTGCCTTCTTGAGATCTCTCCAAAATAATCATCCTGAGCCTTTCCCTGAGCTTTTAATCAGTCCTAGTGATTCTTAAGTGTACATTCTGTAATATCAATCCTATTGTATTATGGTTTGCTGTAAAACCATTAGATTTTATTAATTTTATATTCAAATGTGTATACTTCAAGTACTTCAAATAAGGATTATGTCATGTCTTTTAGGTTTTCTTTTGTTTTTGAGAATGTGAACAGGTACATGGATGGACATAATACTGCCAATAATGCATGCCTGGACTTTCAGGAAGCCCTTTTGATGCAGCTGGTATGGGACAAGAGGACCTGCTGTTTGTGGATTTGAGGAGAAGGCATAAGTGGCTGTCAGAAGAGGGCTGCCCATGGCTTGGTGTTGGGACTGCTTTTAAAGCTGTTCACAAGTAGCTTTGGCTTTGAGCTAAACAGGCAGCTGCTTAAATTTGCAGAGGATACAAATTACTCCGGATATGGAATCTTATTATGCTGCTGTGTCTTTACTGAGATCCTTGATTGGTTTCATTTACTCTCCTTAGAACAAAATACAGATTATTCTGGTCTGCCACCCTTCCTGCAGGCCCTTTCACTCTCCGTTTTCAGCTCTTCAACCAAGCCGCTCAAGGAGACCGCCAGAGAACTCCAGCCGCCTGCCCGCTAGATTGGGATGCCGACGACGCTCCCTTCGGAAACGGAGACGGGGTTCCTTGCTTTACCCAGCGGCCCGAGATAGCGACGGCCCCGCCCGTTGCAGCCGACTCTTCATCGGCCTCTCTGGAGCAAGGGTGCCGCGGGGGCGGGCGAGTGTCGCAGTTGCGGTGCGGGCCAGCGTCTCGGCAAGCTCGCGCGGCCACGTACCGCCGGCCCGGGCAGCCGCCTCGGGGAGCCTGGCGAAGCGCGGCGAGGGCGTCCACGTGCGGGGGAAGGGCCAAGCTGCGCGCGGCCGAGCGCTTTTAAGAGCCGGCTCCCGCGGCCTCTGCTGAGCGCGAGTCGTGGACTGCGGCTATGGAGGCGCCTGGCGGCGCAGGGCAGCGAGGGCGGCACGCGCTGCTGGCGGTGATCGGGGAGATCGGGACGGAGCCGGAGCGGGAGGCGCTGCGTCACGACCTGGAGCGCGGTAAGCTGTCGAGCGGCCAGGAGCCGAGCGCCTTCAGCACCTTGGACAGGGGCCCGCGGGCGCCGGAAAGAACCCAGGCTGCTGGGCGGCCGGGTCTCTCCGCAGCGGCTCACGGACACTCTGCGGGCGGGGCTGCTCCCAAGACCCCGCAAGCTTCCCGAGGGAGCCGCGTGCCACGCGGTGTCTCTTCGAGCGGAGAGACGCCAAATGGCCGCGGCTTAACGGCGCGACTCCTCTTGACAGTCGAGCTCCGAGTACAGCCTTGAATCCCGCTGCGTCTCTGGAGGCGGCGCCGCCGAAGGCTGAGCTACCGGCCGCGCTCTGCGCCTCCCAGCAAAAGGCGAGGCAAGAGCCGGGCCGCAGGGATGGCAGAAAGGGCGGGCGGCGGGCGGGCACCGTCGGCTGAGGACGGCTAGGGTGAAAGTAGCCAAAGGGCCCCCGCGAAATCGTCTCGGGGAAGGCCATGGCTTGGCGCTTCAAGACCTTCCAGGCAGCTTCCAGTGGCAAGGAAAGTTTCCGCCTCTGCGCCGGGAAGCCTCGGGAACTCGGAGAGGCAGGCGGGCGGGCTCCTCCTGGTGCAGCGGCGGCCTTGGGAGAAAGTGCTGCAGTGCAGCTGCGCCTTTCCACTTCCCGGAGTAGCGAGAGAGCCGAAGGGCGCAGGCGGGTGAGCTTTCTCCTCCGGGCAATCACTTCGGCGGAGCCGTCAGGGCGTCCTTGGCTTCCAGGGCCTGAATTTGGTGTTCTGGTCAGGCCTGCCAACGAGTGGCCTTCAGAATGATCGAAGAGGCTGCTCTAGGCAATCTAGTCCAACCCGCTGCTCAGTGCAGAAACCCAAATCCCAGGGAGGAGCCCTCAGGCTGGAAGGACAGACGGAGGGGAAGATCACCCATCTTGCTTGGCCAGACTGTCCTCCGGTCTCTCCTTAGGAGCTCAAGGTGGTTCTCTAGAGGTCACCCTCCCCTCCCACTTGTCCCCCCTAGCGGCCTTCCAATTGGTCTGAGAGACAAGGATGCATCTGAAGCTTCTCTGGACTCAGCTGGGCTCAACTGGACTTGGGGCTGCAGCTTCTTAACCTCTGCCCTTCCCCCCCCCCAGCCTCCTTCCTTGAAACAGCAGAAAATTCCCGCTGCTCCATGCCATAAAATCATACCTTTCATCAGGAAAGGAAGGCAAATCCCCCACAGATGCCATCCTCTTCTCAAGCACATGACCAATTCACCGCATGATTGTTTAATATGACTCTTAATAATTAGTCAAAATACAATAATAAAATCCATTATTCCACATCCTGCAGTCCGGAGAATTTCTTTTCTTCGACTCCCCTTGAAATGCTTGAAGTGTGTTGTTATGTGCCCATCTCAGCCTTCCCATCAAAAGAGTTCTAATTCTTTTGATTGTGTACATTGGTGTTCAAAGACAGATCAAACTTTATTAAGTCTATAGCTTTCTTCACAGTCTTATTAAGAAAGTTACTTAAGCAAAAAATGAAATAGTTAATCTGGCAAGATTTTTTTTCTTTAAAAATCCATGCTTATTTTTGATAATTACTGTATAGTATTTGTATATATAGTATATAGTATAGTATATAGTATTTTGTATAGTATTTACAGATGTTTCTACAATCTGATTTTGGTTAAAATCAATGACCCAAATTGGTACAATTAATTGGATATGAAAAATATACATATAATTATCCCAAAGGTGTTTTTTCTAGAGACAATTGGACTTCCTGGTTTTTCATTGAAGATGTTTCATTTTTCATCCAAGAAGCTTTTTCAGCTCTGACTGTCAGAAGAAGTGGATGAGAAGTGAAAGAGCTTCAATGAAAAACCAGAAGTCCAATTGCCTCTTGAAAAAAAAACACCTTTGGGACAACCAGGACTAGATGACTAAGAATCTCCATAAACATACACAGAATTAATTAACTAAAATACTAACATTATAAACCAAAAGCTTAATAGTTTTAGTAATTCAGTAAATTACTACAGTTTTGAATTAAAATACAAGTCTTAATTCAATGGAGACTAATTATTTTAGTATATTTAAATGATAGCTCTAGGAAAATAGATATAACCAAATGAATATGTCACTTAATGTTACTTACTTCCTATCCTAAAATCATGACAGTTTTAAAACATCCACCCTGAACATATACAATGTTATTTTGAGCCATATAAGATTTCTAAATAAATAAAAATGCACAGACAAAAATCCTGCTAATGCTGCCTCATCTTGGCAGGGATGAGTGAAGAACTATCTGTATGATTGTTAGCTGATGACGTCTTGATAGCACATAGTCAAATCAAAACTGAAGAACTGGTTGATAAATTATTTGTATCACAAGTAATAGGCCACACCAAAAAGAATGTTCTAATAATTTTTGCCAAATTTAATGCAAAAGTTGGAAAGGAACTCTATTGAAAGAAAAATGGAAAATTTGGACTGGGAACCCACAATTTGTACAGAAAATGAGCTGCACACATTATTTCAATAATCCAAATAACAACTATGCATCTGGAAAATGCTGTAATAAAATATTTTATGCAACAATAGATGGCAAAGCTCTCTGCTGAATGCAAAACAACACCATTCATCGAAATACACCCCATCCAGGCCCTGTAAAATATAATCTTGAACCTACTGCAGAAGAATAAACAATTATGGTTAGAAACACATTCAGAAACCTAGATTTTGTGGACAGAAGTGGGAGGAAATGCAGAAAGGAATTTAAAGGACTGCAAAACAGGAAGCTAGAAAGTCAAAGACAACCCCAGAAGAAATCAAAGAACCAGCCAAAGAAATGAACAAGGAAGGAAGATTGGCCCAAGCCAGAGGAGAGTCTAACTCAAGTGGATTCATCTGCATTATGTTCTTTTATTCTCTTTCAAGTTCTTTTGGCATTTTTATATGTTTTCTTTCAAGTGTTCCATGGCTTGTAAGCTTTGCTGTTCCAGGGCAAGCAGTTGGTGACTGTTTCTCCACTTGGCAACTCAAGGCTCAGCTACCAAAATGACTTTTGTTGTGCAAGAGAAGTGTCATTGACCCACCTTGCTTAGCACTTCCATGATAGTGCCAGAGTAGATTTTTAGTTCCTCTTACACGTAAGAATTCAAAATAGAACTCAGTGAGAATGTAGGAGAAAAGAAGGCAGATCTGGAAAGTGAAATGAAGTGCAGAGATGTTACGCTCCCACAAGCAGTATCTGGTCCCAGGTTAGTATTGAACTTTAGTTGACTAGATTCTTCTGTATGGTTTTAGCAATGATCCTGATCCTCTGAGGCTGACAGGGAACACTGAATTAAATTTTCCAAAGGGTCTCCCCCCAGCCCACTTGCCCTTGAGTTGTCAGAACAGAAGTGCAGATGTTGCATTGGGTTATGTCCTTTGCATGGAGTTTACCATTTACACCCTCTGGCGGGGCAGGGGGAGAATTTGAAACCCATAGAATAGTATTTGGCCACCCATATCTGATGAGTCCCAAATGGAATGAAATTAGTCATACCATGCCTGAGTCCTACCCACTTTACAGGGTACCAGCCAGGGTAAAAATGAATGAATGGGAAAGAAGGAAGGGAGGGCAATCCAACTAGGAAGTATATACATGTCAAACCCATATTTGGGGCGTGACATAATGTAACCTTAGTATATCTCTGCCCTGAGAAGTTAATGGAGAGGTTGGATCCTTCTCTCAGGGCTTGGATAGCTTTTGAAGCCAAAAGTTATCCAGGCAAAAGATGATCAGATATCTCATCATCTAAAGTGACCCAAGTGATCTATGAGTTCCCTCCCAGATTTGGCCCCCTAGAATAGTATCTGGCTATCAACTCTTTTGAGTCCCAAATGGGACAGCCCTGGTCACTTGGTGCCTGCCTCCTGATGGCCCATGGAACTGGATACAGTCTACCCAGAGACATGGGATCACTCCCTACTGGAAGGACTTTTCCAGGAATCACCCCTCTGCTTCTGAAGATGCCCTCGTGGGGATGAGAGGAGTGAGGCTGCTGCTGGCCCACTGCATACTTGGGAGTACGGTTGCAGGGATCCCTGCCACAGTGGATTCATGGCCTCTGTGATTTGATTTGTTTTCAAGGAGAGATCATATTTCTTTTACTAATTTCCTTTTTGAGCTACCAATTCATTTGACCAGTTTAATTCAGGTCAGTGTAGAGCGGCAGAGACAGTGTTGGCTGCAGAAATACCAAAACAACTGAAGAGTCTCTTCCTTTTTGCATACTAATGTTGCTGCTGTCAGAGGTTTTCCAGGGGCAATCTCTTCCCAGGTAATGGGAAGCTGTCCCATACTCCTACCATGGGGAGGGACCACCAAGGCCCTGAGTCCATCCCATCCTCTCCCCTGCTCAAGGCAGGAGTCAAGACAGAAGCATCCCTGACTGGTGGCTGCCCAGTCTCCCCATGAATATCTATATTTAATTGGCATTACATGCTGCAAACTATACTATGCCAAAGCACTGATGTTATGGCTCATTTGATGAGAACACAAGAAGAAAACCAAGGTGGGTAAAGACTACGATCCCAGCATTGTTTATAATTTTGTGCAAATGTTTGTCATTTGATTAATGTAATTTTGGGTTCAGCCTGTTAAGGTAGCCAAAATGAAATAATAATGCCAACAAAAATATGTGATATCCATAAATGCCACATAAATAAAACTGATAATTTTATATTAGAACTCTGTAGTGCATCTTTTTTTGTCCTACAATGAACCATGATTACCAACTCTGGCAACTAATGTCCTCCTTAATCACAAGTGAATCTATGGTGACAGCTAAATGTCACACCAAGACAAACCAGACTGTGGTTAATTGAAAATAGGTCAGGGTGGTTTTTTTCAGACTTCTTGGCACAAAGTTGTATTCTTCAGAATAACATGGGCAGTTCCCAAGATGGCTTCCCTGTTGCCTGGGCCTGCCTGCTCAGGTTTATGACCTAGTTGGTGGTTGTGGGCCTTTGCCCAAAGCAACAGGCTTCTCTCCAACAGTAGTGACAGTAATGTCCTCTTAAATCAAATCAAATTCAAATTCAAATTTTATTGGTCACATACACAGTCATACATGGTACAATATGCAGTGAAATGCTTACGTGACTGCCCACGACCGCGATTGATAGTTTGATTAGATTGATAGGAGAGTAAGTCTAAACAAAATGGGAGGATAGGATAGGAAATAAGTTAGGGATAGTTGGGAAGGTAGGAATGAAATACAACCGTGGTTCCTGTTATAGTCTTGAGTGTTCTTGTGGTTTTTGGTTTAGAGTCCATATTGCCTGTGGAAAGAAGCTTTTTCTCATTCTCTTTGTGTTTGCCTTCAGAGAGCGAAAACACTTTCCCGACCGCATCGTAGTAAACAGTCTATTGTTGGGGTGGCTAGGGTCCTTTGCTATCTTCTTAACTTTGGTTCGGCAGCATTTGTTGTAGATGGAGTGCAGCTCGGGGAGTTTGGTGCGGATGATGCGCTCAGCTGAGCATACCACCCTCTGCAGTGCTTGTCTGTTCTGCATGGTGCTATTCCCAAACCAGGTTGTGATGTTGCCCGTCAGGATGCTCTCTACAGTGCAGGAATAGAAGTTCCTAAGCACCTTGGGTGGGAAGTCTTATTTCCTTCAAACCCTACATTTTAGTCAATTGAATTGTGCAGAATTAGGTTTTGAACATTTTAACTTTAAATATTAAAATATAATTCAATGTTGTCATGATTCAAAATGCAGCCAATTACAGATCAAAGTCGTCAAGTATTCAGCCTAGAAAGCAGATGGGATTGCGCAGAATTCACTAGCTCGTACAGAGAAATTGGAAGCTAAGGCCAGAGAAACAAAAGTTAAACTAAGCACAATATTCTTGACCAATCAGTTTCTCATTTACTGATTTTTCCTGCAGAAAAACAGCCTTTGGTTTCAAGGCTTCTTCCAGGATTCCTCAGAGGCTGCTGAGGTAGGGAAGCACATGCCAAATAATCCTGGGAGGGGCTGGGGTAATCTGACTCTGTACAGGACCAATCTTGCTGAGGGAAGGTAGGTTGAGAATAATCCTGCAGCAAGGGGCCTATATTCTGAGCAACTCCTGACAGCTGGGAAGGCAACCACACACAAAAGTGAAGGTGAGGGTGGGGGGTCAGTCTTTTTATACATAAACCCAATTGTATTCGTCTACTTGTGAGCTGCTCAGAGTCATTTGCTCAAACAAATAAATAATTGCCATGGTTTAAAGTGACTTTGATCTTCTTTCCTGTCTTTCAACAGGTCTTCGGTCATGGGACGTTGACCTTCAGTTCTGTGACCTGAATAAGCAGCTCAAACTCTTTGTCACATGTCATCTTGCCCACTTTTCATCAGAGGTCAAAGGTCAGAGTCCATTTCTTCATCTTTTGACATTCCAATAAGCACTGTGAATAAGATACTGATACCAGCACAGGAACCACTCAAAAGGCAGAAGTCTCCATAGATTGGTAGGCCTGCATGAAGTCCCCACTTACCCCTACTAGACTTCTGTCATGCATTCCACATGCAAAATAATCCCAGGAGGGGCTGGGGTAATCTGACTCTGTACATGACCAATCTTGCTGCAGGAAGGTAGGTTGAGAATAACTCTTTAAGTGATCCAAAATATGACAGTTTGTCTGTCAGCCTCCGGGAGGCAGATCCAGCAGCTTTAGCTGGAGTCACTTGACTGCATGTTGCTGGCTTGTTTCTGGGCCCTGGTTAAAGAGATGCTTGTCGACTTCTGCACTATGCAAGCCTCTTAAAAACACTCTGGTTCCACTGAATGCTGATCACCTTTGGTCTGCCCAGATCAGGTTAGACTGTGAATTGTTGATTTAGTATTCATTTTCAAAACTGGCCTCCCACTAGGTTTTTCTTCTTCAAGCGTATGAGCAGAATTGTATGTAATGTTCCTGGGGTGGTTGCACCATAATTTTGTGTAAGACACTTGCAAATACTAAGTTTATGCATGTTTGCTCAAGAGTAAATAAAGCAAATTGGTTGAAAATTTTATCTTATCCTTCATTATTAATAGGTAAAATTAATAGGTAAATGGTTGCATATTGATCCCAATATGAGATGCATAAAAAATGAGACGAGATACATCATGAGAAATTGATGTATTATTACTATATATATCAAATATGAAAAATAGCAAGGAATATATTTTATGGCAATTGGGCTAAACAAAGGATACCTACTTTAAAACAGTAGATTTTAATCACTTTTAAAGATTTTAGGGGGTTGTCTTTTGAGTTTGACATATTAATATTTGGAATATGGCAACTAAGCATTATGTCCTAAATGCTATGGCATTTTCACTTTTAGAGTTTTTTTAACAGAAATTGTGGTTGAATAGAATGTAACAATTCATTTTTATGAAGTATTAAAAATTGAAATGAAGTTATTATTAGTATTACAATTGATCTGTGAAAGGAAGAATTGGAATATCTGATTTTGGAAAATTAGTGCATCAAGATATTAAAACATGAAATATATTTCCTATGATTTAAAAATAAAATTAATTCAATAGAAAATATTATTTCAGATCTATAAGACACTTCAATAATTTTTAAAGGGGAACTTCCTGTTTTGGCTTCTTCGCAGACAGGTCGGAATCCACAATTGTGCGTGGTTTCGATCTGTGCTCACTGCCGGAGCGACTTGAGCCATCTGGCTTCGAGGCTATAAACCATCCCCGTAGAGGTGGTGAAGAGGGGGGAGCTGCCAGGGGTCGAGAGGAGATCGCAGGTGGTCAGAAATGGCCACCTCAAAGAAGAACCAGACAGGACAAGAATGTGCAGGAGGATGTTGGTGAGGAGGAAAGCTTGATTACCGGATTTATGAAGAAAACATCTATGTAAAATACCCTGGAATTTGGACTTTAAAGATTAATGCTATCCCCAAAGAATTTTTTTGAAGCAGCGAAAAAGAAGGGAAGGGGAATTTTTTTACTCTCCCATATTTACAATACAACATTTGAGTACTAAGAAGAAGCGATCTAAACAAAAGACTGTTATTAATTCCTTTGGCCATGAATAGACTTTTTTAAGCTGAAACAAAGTGTCAAAGGGAAAACTAAAGATCTTTGAACATTTCAACTTTTCTAAAAAGAAGGAAAGCAGAGGGGAGGGGCAAAGGGTGGTTTTCTGAAATGTTGGAGAAGCCACCTGGAAACAAACAAACAAATTCTTTTTAAGATACATTATAATTGAAATTCCGCTGAAGAGATTCTCTCTTTTGACAAAACAGCAAGAAGCAGGAAGCAGGAAGAATTTGATCAGATTATTTGGTGATTTTTGGACTTTTGAATACTGGATCTTTATGACCTTGGGAACACGAAATAAAATCAAGGGGGGGTTGCTTTAAAGTGTTTAAAAATGGCATCATCTCTGGAAGAGTTTCTTAAAGAAAAGGATGGAGATCTACTAGGGTAAAAAGGATCTTTTGGCCTCTTATGTCAACTTTTAGAAATTGAGATTTTAAATTATATAAAACTGATAAAACAAGAAGAAGACAACCAGGACACCTTGAAAATGGAGGTTTCAGGCTACAGGAAACAACAGGAAACATATAAAGAAGAAGAAGAAGCCATCTTTTATGATTTAGCTGTTTTAGTTGAGAGTAAAAGGAAAAATACAGGAAAGGTAGTTAAGGGAATTAAGAATTTAAGATCTGGTGAAATAAATAAAAAAAGACCTGTTTGAAAAGTTATTATATTAAGGGAGAATTTGAGAGGAAAGGGGAGAAGGAAGGTGGAATTATTTTTAAAAGACAGAGAGATAATGGCTAACGATTAAAAAGTGAAAGAGGATTCTGCTTGGTTATATAATACATTATTGCTATATTAGAAATAGTAAAGAGTTAGAAAATGTGAGAAGTGATAATTCGGGATCTTGCTGCTCTCAAAAAAAGACATATTGTTTGTTTGGTTTTTGTTTATTTGTTTGTTGAGGAAAATCCAATAACATTTTTACAAAAAAAAATAATTTTTAAAGGGAAGATATTAGAGTTCCTGTACTAATGATGTAAGAAATTTGCATTCTTAATATATGTCAGAATTTGTCATCTTATGAAGAGCTTTGGGTTTTTCAAGCTTTGCAGCAAAGAAGGTAATCCTGGAGAACTGGAAAAAACATTGTTCTTCTGCTTTAAAAATAAATAAATCCAGGATATATTGTATATTTTTGAAGACATTATGATTAAAAAATGAGAAGTGGACACCATTATACTGAAATGGGGTCCAAATTTGATGCACAATGATTGAAGTAATTCTAGATGAATATTTATACCTACCATATTTTTTTCTTTAGTTCTTTTACAATCAGTACATTTATTTGCAACCCTTTTAGCAAAACCCATTTAAAATTACAGCAGTTTGTATCATCATTCATCCCTTGCACCTAAGAGCCTGTCAGCATCTGTGGTTGTGTCTTCTTTGCAACCATTACAATTTGTTTTGTTACATCAATCAGCATGAAATCGATTTTTTCTTCTATGCCAGGCACGTTCAGGGTTAACAAATCCATTAAAAAAATCTAGCTTCCTGATATTGCTCGCAATGTGATAATCTTCCAACCATGAACTATCCTGAATGCATAAACAGAGTGTAGTTAGCTGTCCATTATGCCTTCTTTCCAAAGAGGCCATTGGCATTGTCAGAGAGTGAACTTTTGTGTAAGCTTCTCTGGGGAAATGGGATAAAAGATGGTAAAAAAGACGGTGCTCCTTTTCTACCTTGAAGAGATTAGCACCACTTGCAGGGTTGCTGTCTAAAATCCTTTTTTTTTTAAAGGAGTCTTGAGCACATGGGAAAAGCAAGCAGCTTAAAGTTTGGATGGGCTGGCAATTATGGTGAAGCCAGGGTCATCACTTGCTCATTATTGGTTCCACATCAGCCAGAGGTTTAGACATCTGGAGGAGAGATTTATATGACACAGAATGAAATGGAATGACTGATGGTCTAGACAGGTCAGAAATAAAACTTGCATTCTGGGAGCCGGTTAAGATGGTGTTGATATTGCTGTACTAGCAATTCAGGAGGTTGGGGCAGAGACACCAGCTGGGAGACTTCAGCCACCCTCCCCCTGCCTATGTTGCTGCTGTGAAGAAAGTAGACCAGGGTGTTGGGAGGTTACAACAAACGATTTTCATTTCATTTGGCATCCAGCACATTTCCAGCCAGGCCTTATATCCAGATCACAGGAAGCATACATCCATCTCTCTCTCTCTTCCCTCTCTCCCCGCTCTCCTCTTCTCTTTCTCTCTCTCTCCAGCTAGGAAAAAACAGAGCTTGAAACTGATTTAATATACATCAACAACACTCAACCATTCCTCAAAGGACTTATTTTCACCAGTTAACATCCTAATGACATATCCATATCAGGCACAAAGGATTAAGATGATACATTACAGCACATAAGATTTATTATTTCAAGCCTGTAGGCAAGAATCTAGTCAACTAATGGTCAGCACTAAATTGGTGCTACATAAGGGTCAACAGAATTCAAAGGGGGGGCTGGACTTTGATCATTTGTAACAACATAAGAACCCTAACCTAATGACATGTTTAACTCCATCTCCCCAGCTCTGCCTGTTTTTCTCCTTCACTTTTAAAATGAGGTGCCCAAATAGGATTTCGAGCAATAATAATTGTAATAATAGCAATTAATATTAATAAATAATTATTTATTAATAATGATTAATAAAGAATTGCAAAGGAAATCAAAGCCTTGCCAGAAATAATTTAGACTATAGAGGCAAACTAGGTGGAATTAACAGTAGAGCACAGCTGTAGAATTCTTTTCATTCAGATACCAGGCATTGCCTCCTCTGCCTCAGAAAGAACAAAGCCCTCAAAATCCTCCAAAAATGGTGTATTGAGCAGCGAGGTGATTTTTTTCTCTGCCAACAAGACAGTTGATTTTGTCACCAAAGCTGGCTCTATGGCAGCATGCTCCCCAGGTTCCAATGGGAGCAATTAGGAATGACCCAAGACAACCTTTGGACAACCATGGACCACCTTGGAAGAGGAATCTTGGTGGTTACAATTATTTATAGATTTATACATTTATAGATCAGCTTCCCCAAAGAGATTTGTTATTTTTGCATATTGAGCTTTGTTCATAAAATAAGACTTTGCAATTGTGCAAGGAAACCAGCTTCAAACCAGTAGCCAGAAAACTATATTCTGCTGTTAAATTATTTTTAGAATACTTCATTGATCAAGTGTGATTGGACACACACGGAATTTGTCTTCGGTGCATAGGCTCTCAGTGTACATTAAAAGAAACGGTACATTCGTCAGGAATCATAAAATGCAACACTTAATGATAGTCTCAGGGTACAAATAAGCAGTCAAATCATACTAGGAGACAATAAACAATATAAATCGTAAGGATACAAGCAACAAAGTTATA
>JAEANM010003929.1:0-21573 GCA_017656035.1 Myanophis thanlyinensis
TACAACCATCTAAAAAATAAGGTAGTGACCAACAACAGTTAAAAACAGATTAAAAATATAAAATTAAATGGTTAGAAGTTATAAAATTATAAAAATTTTAAATTAAAAAAAAATTAAAAAACCAATTAACCCCAACATTAATGTTAGGCCAGACCGGCCTGTTGAAACAAATGGGTGTTTAATGCACACCGGAAGGTCCGCAGGTCTGTAATGGTCCGGATCTCTTAAACCTCCTCCTCTGTCTGTTTTTAAACCTCTGCTGAAATTAAAGGGACCAGTTTTGAGTTGAGAAAGGTCCGAACCCTAACCTTGATGATGTTGAAACTGCCATGAGTTGGCTTGGTGCTGGCTTGTTGTCAGCCAGGCCGAGGAAGAGGGCCAGCGATTGCATGCTAACCTGCTGATCCTTCCAAGGAGAGGCCTTTGCCTTCAGACTCTCCTATCTGAGCCTGCATTCCTGTCCTGGGGTGCATCAGTGGAGAATTTTGTTTGCTCGGTTTAATGCTCTGCAAAAGAGCATCTAGTATCTCTGGAAAGGGTGTGGAGGGAGGAAAAAACAACGCTCCAGGAATGGAAAGAGGAGCAGGGGTGTTACAATTTGGTCTTAACCAAAGTGACGTAACTTCATTTTCAGCGTAGCCTCTCCTGTGTTTATGTTTATTTATATCCTGCCTGCCTTGATTATTTACACAAATAGCTCAAGGCAGTGAACATATCCAATACAGCTTCTTCCTCCTATTTTCCCCACAATGACGACCCTGTGAGGTGGGCTGGGCTAAGAGAAAGAAGGTCTGACCCAAAGTTACCCAGCTGGTTTTCATGCCTATGGTGGGACTTGAACTCACGGTCTTCTACTTTCTAGCCTGATGCCACTCAGCCAAACTGCATTTTCAGAGCAGAAAATAAGGTGGATATCGGCACAAGATCCAGGCCGATCTCACCTTTTTCACCCAGGTCTTTGTATCTGAAGGCATTTCTAGCTAACATCTTCAGCTATTATCCAGGGACCTGAAAATGCGCCATGACTGAGAACGTTGCCACGGCAATGCTCTGGTAGAGATCACTGGGGTGCAAGAGGATTTTGGGGCATTCCTTCAGCCATCAAAACATCACAGGTGTGCCCAGAAGCCT
Source organism: Myanophis thanlyinensis (assembly GCA_017656035.1). Taxonomy (NCBI): domain Eukaryota; kingdom Metazoa; phylum Chordata; class Lepidosauria; order Squamata; family Homalopsidae; genus Myanophis; species Myanophis thanlyinensis. Next base: position 1,132 of record JAEANM010003929.1, read on the forward strand.
CTGGGCTCTTGCGCATGCCCACCGGACCTGTTTACCAGAGAAAGGTGTTTCGTCCCAATTTTTATTTCTGAGGACTCCGAAAGAGGGAGGGGGACACACCTTAATGTGAAAGCTCTTTGCACAAAGAAATGATTGTGAAGCCGCGCAAAGTGTGAGAGGCGTCCCCTAAATTTGGAAAAAATATTCTAGGCTGCTGAATCAGGGAGTTCTGACCAAAGTGAACAACTGTAATGAAGCATCATGTTTGAATGCTGGACTTGAAAAAAATTTCACTGAATGCCCATTTTATTACACAACGCTGATGGAATGTTGCTGTGTGTGTGGACATCTGTTGTGGTTACACAATTACTCCACTTTTGCCCTCAAAACGTAGCCCGTGAGAAGGGCAACCAGAAAGAAATCTATTTCGCCTGGTTAGTGCTGCGCTAGACATCCGAGGTTAGTTTTGCCAAATCTTTTCTAACTTAAGCCCATGATCTGCTGTTACTGCTCCTCTGTTTATATTGTTATGACAATGTTTGGTTGCTGTTTTTGCTGAGGGCTTGCCAATGTTGGAAAAGCACTAGAAAGGCAAATGTATCTTTGTTCAGAAGTTTGAAAGAAAACTTAAGTGGCAAGATGCAACTGCACTTAAAACAGGATAAATCAATGCTTCAGCAAATGCTAATCTGTATTTAAATGCATTGAGTTTTGCATGTAAAATTACCTAGGCCAATATTATTCCCACAAAGAGCATGTTATCAGAAATGTTTCCAGGTCAACCAAAGAAAGAATTTTAAGTCTTCATTAAACATACTGTATTCGGAAGATCTTGGGTAAAGTTGAGTTAAACCTTGCTTAAGGCACAGGGCAATTTGAGGTCTCAGCCAATTTATGGAGTATCTCAGAATTAAACCTACAAGCTTTTGCCATTTATTAACTCTTGCTGAACCGTCTTGCATTCAGACGTTGCCTTGAGTGCGCACCCACAAAAGGGAAATGAAACGCTTTCCAAAACATTTGGTGCAATGGGATGCATGAAGCATGAATCAACAATAAGAAACAGGCGTGGCTAGAATTTTGCCCAAAGTCCAGCCATGCCTGTTTCCTGACTCACTTAAAAAGGAAACTATCGTATGTGGAAAAAATAACAACAAGGGGTGGGGATGTGTGTGAGGAAACAACCCCTGGCATTTTCTGGGGAGGGGGAAAGAGACTCCTGATTTTTAATGTTTTGACCGCCAGATACGATTACTCGGTGCAATCAAATCATGAATGGCAGAAGGTAAGAAAACTGCAGATTATCCCATCCGCCCAGCAAACGGATCGATCAATCCTTGTTTCTAAAGGAAGGGGCCTCCCACCCACCCACCCACCCTCCACCCAGCCCAGGTTAGGAGTGTTTGGAAGACTTCAGAACTGCCTCTTTGACAATTGATTGACTGATGGATGGAACGTCTATCGCCACTCCTCTCAACCAGAGTGACCCCTGGGCAGCCGAAGAGCCCCTGGAAGGCCAGAGGGCTTGGAAGATTTTCAGGCCAGGGAGGCTGTTTGGAGAGCAAAGATGGGCTTTGGAGTCCCTCCTTGTTTTGCAGCCCTGCCTGTTCCAGCTTTCCCATCCTGCTCCCCAGAGAAAACAGGCGCTGGAAGCGAGAGGAACATCCGCAGAGGCCATTTGGCTCCCCAGCCACTCCGGGCCGAGGGAGAGCTGTGCAGAGGCAGACTCTCTTATCTGACTCACAGCTGTCCGGCCATCGGTTGTAAAATCGGGTGTGACTCACTTAACTTGCTTAGCAATGGAAATCCTGGTCCTGTTGCGGTCATAAAGTTGAGGATTACCTCCATTCTTACTCCAGGGCCTGGGTACCAAGAGAAAGGAGCATCCAATTCCATGACTCTTATTCCACCCCAGCGCTAAACTCACAAACTGCAATAAAACAGAAGGGGAACTTTTGGGAGGGGGGGAATGGGGGTTTTTTGGCTTTTTTTCAGTAGGATTGGAAATCTCTCCCAGATAAGGCCGACTCACGACAGCCTGCTGATGAAGGGAGTCAGCATTTGCGGGGAGGGGGGTGTCAAACGTCAACCTGTCCCGGCAAGCCCCAGCAGGCTCGCTGGGAAGACGGCGTGCCCATAATCCAGCGGAAAAGGGAGGAAATCCAAGGTTCCCAGGGAGCTGGAATGCGTGGGCAGGCACGGGCCCGTCGGCTGGCACCAGACCTGAGAGATCCAGCTGGTTTCAGAAGAGCATCTCAGAAAACCCATTAGCACGATCGATGCCCCAAAGTCACCGCTGGGTGCCTGGCGGTCATTATTGATGGATTCAGCCGACTGCAGAGCAGCCCAGGAGACCGACTGAAACGAAGGCCAGGAGGAGGCAAGAGCTGGGGTTGGGGGATTGTTTTTTGCTCTCTCTCTCTCTCTCTCTCTCTCATGGGCAATTGTGCTTTAAATAGCAACTGCTTCTCCAATACATTTACCCCAGTAACCTTGTTGGCTGAGCAGGATGGAAATGGGAGTCAAATGCAGCTACTACACGGCATGGATCCAGCCAAGGCCACGCAGAACGCCATGAGGGTGGGTGGGTGGGTGGGAAAGAGCGCTCCCTCCCCCAAGGCAAAGATGGCCAGGACCACAAAAGTAACGGCCATTGGCCTCTAAACCGATGCAACGATATAATTTCTAATCCCTTCCTTGCTGCAGTCCCAATGGGCAGGGCTCAAGGGAAGGGGCACCAGCGTCCCTGAAGCCACTCGGGGAGGCCAGAGCCCGAGGTCTTCCAGCAAATGCCCTTCACTGGCTGCATCATTGGCTTGGCTGCAGGATGGGGGAGGGGCAGGCTGGAGATGCAGTGACATCGCATCGGCTGCGCTGCTGCAGGGAGAAACTGCAGGGCTGCCTTCGACCACTGCAAATGCAAGACCAACAAAAGGGGGAAGAAAGGGGGGGCAGAGGGGGCTGCTTGGTGAGGCCTTAGCCCAATGGGCCAGGAGGATTTACACAGTCCTTAACTTACGACAAAAACTTCTGCTGCTAATTGAGTTACGTCGGATTTTACCACTTTTGCTGTGGTCGCTAAGCAAATCCACCCCAATGTGGTTTTCCCCAATGACTTTGCTTGTGGAGGTGCCCCCCCTCCCCCAATAACATCGCCAAGGGCAACTGGATGCACCCAAATTTTGATCACTGGACTGCAGGGACCCCATGAGCGTCACTGTGTGCAAAGACAAGCTTCTTTTTCCAGTGCCGTCATAAATTTGAATAGTCTCTAAACAAATGGTCACAAGTCGAGCACTACCTGTTTTTCATTTATTACACGCCCAGTCGGGGGAAATCACGAACGTACGAGCCAGGGCTGATGGGTGTTTGGGAAAGGCCTCCAGGGCCTTGCAAATTACATGTTATTTTTCTGTAGCAGAAAAATTAAAATTACAGCCGTTGGTGGATTTCCTGTGGAGAGTTAAAAGGGAAGTCTGAATTTCTGAACTTTGCTTTGGATTGGGACAGACGTCCTCGGGCCAACCTCCCACTCGGATTCAGAGGCAAACCGATTTCCAAACCAGATTTAATCTTAGGGTGGGAGTACAGATCCCGAAAATAAGAGAGAATTAAGCTTCTCTTCCCACTTGTCCGTTCTGTACAGGGCCACTGTGACAGCTTGATGAGACTGATTGAAATAGTAACTGAAAGGAACGTTGCAAATCAGTTAAGTTAAATTCTTTTAAACCAGGCACAATTTTAAGACCTGTGGACTTCAACTCCCAGAATTCCCCAGCCAGCATAGCTGAGAGTTGAAACCCACATGACTTTAAGGTGCTACGGTCGGACTCCCCTGTTTCAAACCCTCAAAACTTCTAAATGCAGAATCCCCTTTTCACACAGTACAAAAAGGTGCCAAGTTAAAGCACACATTCATCTACCCACAAACCCCAACCAGCCAGCCAAAGCAGGACTGAACCAGCACCAGAACGTCCCCGGTGAAAGCAGCTGAGCTGCCGGTGTCCCCAAGCAGCGAAGAAGTTCCGGCCACTTTTAAGAGGTTTGTCTTCTGGAAACTCACTCAATGGGAACTTTGGACCTTAATTGCAGAGGCCGAGTTCAGACGAAAAACCTTTGCGATATCGCCTCGGTTGTCAAAAGCGTTTTTTTTTTAAATGCCTCTCCGGAGCCAGCCAAAGCTTTGGAACCCCACCCGATTATTGTGCATGACTCATTTCGGAAATATTTTCCTTGTGGGAGGTCAGATTGGATTTTGAAAGAAAACCTGATGTTGAGCAACACACTACAACCCAAAAGCTCTACCTTCTCATTAAAAGCAGCCACCCCAGCAGATTGCAGAAACAAAGAGGAGACGTTGTTTGTTGTGGCAACCAGTCAAGAGACTTATGGCTCTTCGGAAAGCGTTACGTGTGTACATGGCAAAGTCGAAACTAAACTGACACCACGTTCTTTCTGGGGTAAAGCCCTGCATTTAGGCAGGGATCAGCAGAAATAAACCCTGCCTAAAGAAATAAAGAAAGATCAGTGTATCAGGGTATCAGAAATACCCACAACAACAACAGTCTGAAAGCTGGCATGGGCCAGGAGGGCTGATGATGTCTCAGACAGTGGATGTAACTTTCCCAAAACATGGCTGGCATGCTTTGGCAGAAAACTTTTCTGTGCTGTGACACCAAGGCGGCCCTGCCCTTCCCCACTCCGTCTTGGTCTCGCCTGGGGCAGGAGCACTACACAACTGCAGCCACGTAACCACAGACTCCAATGTTAATTAGTTTGGAGTACAAAATGGTGCCAAATTATACCATGTATACAAGCTGGGCAAAAAGCAACATTCAAATCCACTTTGCACAAAAAAAAAAAAATAGAAATCAGCAACTAGGGAATTTTAACTGTATTTTGAAAAGACAAATGCTCAAAGCCAGCCCGGCACTCACTTCAATCCTCTGAAAAAGAAATAAATAACTAAATAAATTGAAGTTGAAGTTCACAGGCCTTAAAAGTTTGTAAGATTGGGCACCCCTGTTTTAAACCCTCGAAACTTCTACAATGCATTTGCGTCAGGATGTTGGCATGTGCCTGAGGACCAAGGGATGAGCTTTGGGAGACCCTTAACAAATCAAGAGACCCCCTAAAAACAAAATTTACACTTAAAAGCAGTTTGTGGTCTGAGACTGTTTTCCTGACTTTCCTGTAACCTGCAGAAAAGGGCAGTTTTAAAAGGAAACTCAGACTAAGATCTGTTCTCTACCGCCTCCGCTCCAGTTCCCCAAAAAGGGCAGAACTCTTTAAACGCAGCTGCCCACTTTTAACGGAAAGCTACCGCAGGGCTTGGTTTTCATCCAGTAAGGTTACTGGGAACAAACGGTGATATAAAAGTGGTTGTGATGGTGCAGAGTTGGCTGCCCTCCTTCCTGTGTTGCTCCGGGCGTTCTCGACGTAGGAGAAACTCCTCGGATGCTCCTCTTGAGTGCTGGAGACGTGGAAAGGTTTTATGGCAGCGATGCCCGGTTTGATAGGAGCGGTCCACCACTTTCTTCATTTGCCGGTGAAGAAGCAGCAGCTCTTTTGCTGAGCGAGACTGCCGTTCCTGCTCATGATTACGTCATGCGGCCTCGGTTGGGACGTTTCTTTTTCCAGAATTTCCGCTTGGGGCCTTGATTGGCCGGCCTGGAGCCCTTGTTCTGCGCAGGCCCATGCTTCTTTCTCGGGGGCTCAGCCTGCAGGGAAGCGTCCCTGGATTCCATGGGGATTGGTCCTCGGGGGCTGGGTGTGCCAGGGAAAGCTTTGGCTTTCTTGCTCATCTAGAAGCCAGAAAGGGGGCAGAGAAAGAGGAAACAGCTTCAAAATGAGTCAAAGTTTCAGAGGTTAAGTTTCTGCCAGAACAGGTTAAAATCTAAGACACCCTGAAACCAGGGAAAATGCTTTTCCTTTTGGCTCTTCTGCTCTTGAATGAAAACCATCAACGCTGGGGTAAGTTAATTATGTGTACAGCAACAACACTTCCTTTGTTATAAAGGACAACCCGTCTGCATTTCAGAAAAAGCAGTCCCCTTGTGTTAGCTAATTATTTTCTTGGCTTTGTTCTTGAACTTTTCTTTGCAGAGCGAAGTGATACATCTATTTATTTTTACTCTTACGAACCTCTTTCAGAGTTGTCCCTTTTCCGGGCTTGTGGTCTATTTTGTCCAAGAAAATATGGTGGGTTTTGGTATTACTAGGGTGATTATTATTGGCTTCCCCCCCCCCTCCTGAACCTGTGGGACAATTTGCCTCCAGAAGTTGTGAATGCTCCAATCCTGGAAGTTTTTTAGAAGAGATTGGATAACCATTTGTCTGAAATGGTATAGGGGTTGGACTAGAAGACCTTCAAGGTCCCTTCCAACTCTGTTATTCTATTCTATTCTATTCTATTCTAATTCTTCATTCCAAAATTCTATTCCATTCCATTCCATATTTTCTTTATTCTATGTCTATGTCTATTCTATCCCTATCCCTAGACCAGGGGTCTCCAACCTTGGCAACTCTTAAGACTTGCGGACTTCAACTCCCAGAATTCCTCAGCCAGTGCATTCTGGGAGCTGAAGTCCACAAGTTGCAAAGTTGCCAAGGTTGGAGAGACCCCCTACTCTTAAGATTTCTCCCTTGTCTCTATTCACAGAACTTTGGACGAAAGTATTCAAATGTCTCCCGGAATTACTTTGAAAGGCGATGAAGAGGTCCGCTTTGAAAACAAACGTCTCTGGAAAGGTTTTATAAGTTAAAAAAAAAAGGGGGGGGGGAGGGGGTCCTGCTCTCACGTGGGGTGGCCAAACTCGTGAACAGTCGTGGTCCCTTCTCACCTTGGCGTTCCTGGCGCCCTCGTCCGGCAGGGGGGGGAAAGTGCAGGGGACGCGGCCCTGAGCAAAGTGATGCGGCAGAGGGATGTTGGGGTCGAGGGGGACCCAGGGCACCGAGAGGGCAGCTGGGGCGGGGGGCAGGTCGGCGTGAGCGGTGTGTAGGTTGTACATGGCCCGAGTGGCGATCCCGTCCGAGCTCTTGTAGATGGACACCGAGGAGTCTCCCGCCTGATGGGTCAAGAGGTAGGAACCTTCCTGCAAGCTGACAAGGCAACGGCCGTTACAAACCAAGACCAAACCTGCAGGGCCTTTTCTGCAGCAGCCCCTGCTCTCCTTCCATAAAGCTCTAAACAGCTGGCTCGGTTGCTGGGGGGCTGCCTATGCCAAGGCCCTCACCTTCCTGGATGTATTGTTTAAGGTCCAGATAAACTTGCTTTTGTATGCGCTTTGAATCTGCTGTTTTAATGTTTGTTTGTTTTTACCGTTTTAATGCTTTTTACTATCTTTATTGTTTTAACATGCTTTTTAAAATTTTAACTGTAAGGTACATTTTGAACTGCAAGCTGCCCAGAGTTGTTTGCTGAGGTGGGTGGCTGCGCAAATCAAAATCAGAGTCAAAATTTAAATCAAAACTGATTGACCGATCAATCAATCAGGCTGCCCCCCCCCCTCTGGCTCTGTGGGATGCAAAGGGCCTCCTTCCCACCTTGTCCCCGACCGTGTGTGAGGGTGACCCAGAACAGATTCAGATCTCTCCCCCTCCCCCTTATGCCAAGTGCTGGATCCCGGATTCTGGAGCTCTGGGCCTCTCCTTAGTTTAAATCGTTTTGTTTCGCACACAACATAAAGGAAGAGACGGAAGCAAGAAATCCACGTACGTACCCAGCCACTTTCTTCAGGATGTTCTGGAGAATATGTAGGGAATTGGTTGGACTGGGGAGGGAAGAACAGCATTCACAAAATAATCAGGGGGAAATTAATGCACTATGTAAACATCCCAATCGCTGTTTGTTCAAGAGATAAACAGGCCTGCAGAAATCTGAGGAATTTATGGATTCTGATGGGAAGCTCTCTTTCTTGGAGCTCCCCACCCCAGACAAGCCGGTGAGAGGTCAGACTCGATCAGCTGTTTAAGTTATTTTAAATCCATTCCGAGCAGCTACGGGATGTGTGGCTAAGCCACGAAGCAGGGCATTTGACAGGAAGTGTGGCATCCTGAACTGTCAGCCACTTTTTTTAGAGGCACAAAGTTCCTAGACCTCATGACTCAAAAGAGAGTTTGAGAAATCCCTGGACTTCGTCAGCTGCCATTCCACAAAGCGATCAAGAAACGAAAAGCTTTGGGGAAGCTTCTGTGGCCGAGTATGATCGGAGTATCTATATTGTAAAGCAAAAAAGCCTTCCTCCAATTAATACTGGCTCAGGATACCAGGAGAACAGGTAGTCCCTGATGTACAACCAGTCACTTAGCGACTGTTCCAGTTTACAACAGAAACACCCCCCCCCCCCACAAACACACACACAAAAAAGATATTGACAACCCAAATTTGAAGTTCCAAAAGCTGACACCCCACCCCAACCTGGCTTATGACCAGTGTGTTTACTTAACGACCATTGCGAAAAAGTTGTAGAATCAGGCGGTGGTCAATGAGATGCTTAACCTGCTTAATAACCAGATCATACATCCTGGCTCAATTATGGTCATGAATCGAGGACTTTCTGAAATCCAAATATTAGTCGCTCACTTAGGGATTAAATTTCTATCCAAATGATCATTCAATCGAAAACTAACCAAGAGTTGATTATTTGTAGAACAAAGAGAAGAGTGTATCATACAACTAGGGGGTAAATACTGACATTTTCTTTTAAAAGCCCATAGTTTCTACTGCATTTGCTGGGAGAAAATATTCCAATGTAGAAAGAGGATCCTACGGTTAAGGGACTCCCTGTAAACCGACCTTTCAGTTAGGGGACGTTTGTCTGTTACATCGGTCTGCAGCCCATCTTACTCACCTAAATGTGCCAAATCGTCTTTTCAAGGCCTTCCCCGTCAGGCGCTCCAGCAGGAAGAGTTGTGACGTCAGGGCATCGATGTGACCTGAAGGAGGGAAAGATTTCCCAAGTGGAAATGAAGCAACGCCAAAGCAGGAGACGCCACAGGCTGAGGCCAAAATGAAATATTCTATAAATCACGAATTTCACCATCAGAACTTGAAACAAAGGGGAAGCCAGGCTTAATTCGGAGGCTAAGCTTGCCTATCATCCTGATCTATCAGTTTGGGGTATATAGATCCAATCAGCCATGGTGAGCATGATGCATGCACCAGCCTGCACATTGCTTGTTTCTGCTCGGACTCTTTAAAAAAAGAGCACTTCAAAAGTGTATTTGAACCACCGGCTGATTTTAAGGTCCTGTGCGTTCACGCAGGAAGTGGCTCATTCTTGGGTGTGGACCGAACGCGACTCAGTCAGATTCTCAGTCCGATGTCCAGCGGACGAGCACAACATGCGCTCTGAACTGTGGCAGACTTTAGATGCACCCTTCATCAGATGCAACTAGCCGAATGCCAATTTCTCAAGACCAGCAGGGAAGGTGGGTCCCACATCGCTTGGACCCTGAGGATTTGCACAAAGATGCGGCTTTTGAGATTTAAAGGCTCCGAATGAGGTTTTTATCCCAGCCACAAAGCAGGAGTTCCAGCTGTTTTATCAGCCGCTTTGAGGCAAATGTTTCACAATAAGGTTAATTATTTTCATGTCATCTGCCTTCTCTTTGATCCCACGAACCTGCCGAGTTCAGTAAATGCAAAACCACCATGGTGTTTTTTGAAAGAATTACTGGAATGTTACAATCGGCCCTCAACTTACAACGGTTCACTTAGTGGCCGTTTGAAGCTACAACGGCACTGAAAAAAGTGACTTACGACCGTTTTTCACATGACCTATGACCTCTGCGGCATCCCCAGGATCAAGATTTGGATGCTTGACAACTGACTCATATTTATGACGGTCGCAGTGTCCCCAGATCACGTGATTCCTCTTTTGCGATCTTCTGTCAGGCAAAGTCAAAGGGGAAGCCAGATCGACTTAACAAACCGTATAACTCATTTAATGACTGCTATGATTCATTTAACAACTGTGGCAAGCAAGGCCTGTGAAATGGAGCGGCTTTAACTCAGCAAATGTCTCACTTAGCAACAGAAATGCTGGGCTGAATTGTAAGTCATAAGTGGAGGACTTCCTGCACTACGGCCAGTTGCATAACTTCGCTGGCAGCAAGGACGCTGTATTCCATTTTGCATGGACGTAAATAGTGGGAAATCTTTGCAGATCCACTCACCCACAGTGAAGGAAGTATTGGAATGCAACAAGCTCTCCGTCCACAGCCGGCAGATTTCATCTTCCGTCAACGCTTCTACGCCGTAGAAGGGCTGGTACTCTAACTTTGGCAACACGTATACTGGAAAGTGCTGGAAAGCAAACAAACACAAGCTTTTCCCCTTCAAAAGTATTTACTTTCAGTCTGTGGGTGGCTGAGACCGGCCTTCTCTGAGACCAGCTATTTAGAGCTACAAGGAAGAAAGCAACGAGCTTTTAGAGAAATACTGGTTATTGATTAATAGGAACCTCAAGAATCTGAGTTATACTGTTAGGGGTTGCTTGGAAAGGTTCTTCATCAGCCAATTTTTGTTTTTTTCCTATTCATGAAGCTGGAATTGGATGGGATGGTGGCTCGAACTCCCTGAAACAAGAAATGTGCCTCTCACACCAGCCTTCACAAAAAAAATAAAAATGCTAAAGCATTCACTGGTGAGCATGTGTGAAGTCAAAGATACAATTCTAGCATGTACTACACTAGCATATATATTACTCACCCCAGAATAGACTGCCAAGACTATGGTGATAAAAAATGGCCACTCCTATTTCTTGCAAATCTAGGAGAAACTTGTAAGAATTTAACCCTGCAATTCTGCCCCCTTTGAAAATCCATGTGTGTGTGAGACAGAGTTGATGAATCAGAGATGACAGCCCTACAAACTCCACTTAAAGGAGTGTCCACTTTGCAAATCTTCTCACAAGAATTCTTCCTCTCTTACTACAGGGCTTATGAACTCTCATGCTTACATTTAATCCCCTGGAAGAAATAATTCATGCCAATGACCCTAAGTCTAATGACCCCAGCTGGAATCCGGCATCGGAACTGGCTGAAATGCAAGTCAATCCAAGCGTTACAGATCTCCAAAGAGAGCCACCCATCCTCCCGCCCGACAAGAGAACCTACCCTCCTGAATTTCGCCTTTTTCTGATGGGGTCTCAGCTCGACTTTCTGGACGGTGGTCCGCACCAACAGCAGCATGTCGTCCAAGCTGTACAATTTGTAGACCAGGTTGCCGTGCTGAGGCAGCTTGTAGTCGGCCACCTCTTCGACTGCGTCCCACAGCATCCCTTTCAGGAGAGACACATGGGGGGCACATGGTCATGCTGGCTTTTGGGCACAAAGATGCTTTTCCCATTAATTTTTTTTTCTCCCTGTATGAAATCCCCATGGATTCTGAACAAAGAAGAAACAGTGTACAGGCATACCAGAAATATTTACAGCAAGGTGTCAACTTTAAGATGGGTGGACTACAACTTCCAGAATTCCTCAGGCAGTTTAGCTGGGGAACCCTGGGAATTGAAGTCCACCCATCTTAAAGTTGAATTATGGGAATTGAAGTCCACCCATATTTAACTGAACTCTGGGAATTGAAGTCCGCCCCTCTTAAAGTTGGCAAACTTTAGAGAAACAAACATGGCTTTACAGCTGCAGCCTGGCCATCACATAACCTACCTTTCTGAGACCCCTGGTAACAGGTTGCCCAGGTGAACTTGGAGGAGGCGCCTATATTTGTTGCGGTATTTTGTCCTGGCTCCACAACTGAGGAGGCCAAAGGGAGAGACTGGGCCTCTGCCTGGTCTTGGGTAGGATTCAAACTCCTTTCACCGGTTACCGGCAGGTGCCCCTGAGAATTTGGAGAAGGGGGCTTCAGGAGCTCCGTCTGCATTTTCAAAATCTGGCCCAGAGGATCGATTTCCTGGGATAACTGTGGGTGAGGCTTGCAGGGAACATCCTTCTCGTGCGTCTCTGAAGGCTCGTCTGGTTTTTCTGACGGGGCCTGTCCAGGGCTGGGGGAAGGAGGAGCAGATTCTCCAGGGCTGGGGTCGGAAGTGACCACGCCAGGTTCGGACAGCTGGTCAGGTTCACACTCTGCGTCGATGACCAGATGTTCTGCGTCCGTGTCACTGCTGCAGGACAGGGCAGGCGATCGGACGTCTTCGGGAGTCCCTTCACCGATGTTGCAATTTTTATCTGAAGAAGCGGTCAAGATACTGCGGTCCAGATTTTTTCCTTCCGCCAAAGCAAGGCTTCCACCCTCTGGGCCTGTTTCCATTGGCTCGAAAGCTTCGCCTGCTGAGTTTCCCTCGCTAGCCAAATCTGGGAGGTTCTTTCCTGCGGGCGATGTCTTCCCGCTGCTGAGATCCGTTTCCTGGTCCTTTGCTTCACTCTTCCTCCCTTCCTGATCATTTCCCATTTTCAGGTACCCCGAAAAGACCCCAGACGGTCCAGCTGGCTTTGCAGGGGCCACCTCAGCTGGAGAAGCACACAGAGGCTTTGCACTCGAGGCAAAGCTTTCCAGTTCGGTGACGTCCGTTTCGAAGTCCAGATCTGCCGAAACGGATTCCTGCAGAGGTCTGCCTTGGCCGCAGGTTTTCTGCTCGGTTCCCAGCTGGAAGAAAAAGAGGGAAAAATGGGGACGCAATCCGGAGACGGGCGTCGTATCCTTTCCACCACAACACAACTCTGGAAGGTTTCAATTGCCAATATTGCTTTTTTGTTGTTGTTTAATGAAAGCTTCTTATCCTATGAAATTTAGGTGAAGTTTAGTACTTCAAATAAAACAAAGAAACAAAGACTGAAACTCACCAGCTCTTCGGACGGCTTGTCCAGTATCACGGCCCGGGCTACAATACTGGACTGCTTTGTCATGTGAAAATCTGCCAGGAATTCATGAAAAAGCTCGTTTTTTTCCCTTACCGTCATTGCCTTCTTAGGGAGAGGTGGGTCGATGTAGGCCACTTTTACTGGTTTCAGGCCTTTGGGAAGAAAAAGTGGATTTTCATTTTTTTCCAATAGTAAAGGATAATTATCTTTAATCTAAATATGGAAGTACAAGAAATGAAAATTCCCAGATAATAAGAACTGGATGGGCCTTCCCAAAACTTTTTTTTAAACCATTATTAGTTGGAAAGAGATGAACAGGCAACTAAACAAGAAATAGATTGGTTTAATATTGTTTTAATCACCACATGGAGTCTTCCTGCATAAAAAAAAATACATGTAACAGAATCATAACCCAGAATAGACAAACTGCCCTCTCTCCAGACACAGTTAATGTTCAATATCAAAAAGAAACTGTGAATCCACCTACTGTTTGTTTTTCCTATTTCCATTTCCTATCCTTTGCTACCACAAGATCAACAATCATATTGTTATAAAAGAAACCACATTTGTTTGCTTCTGTTTCCAGACAAATGCAACACTTAAAAGTAAAACTATTCTGTTCGGAGTTAAGGCATCATTCTGAAGTTCAATGGGACTGCCTATCAGGAAAATGGGCAGGAAAAGGAAAATACATGTGCGAGCTCTTTGGCTGGTTGTAAAGCTCTAGTGATGAGGCTGATCCTCACTTCGAAATAACTCGCTTAAGTCAGCATTAAAACCATTTTAGGACCAAAGCTCACCAGCAAGAGAACCTGTTTTCACCAAAACCGGAAGTTCCCACTGCTGCTTATAATCCAGACCGTGATTGTTCAACAGAGCATACAAGGATTCACCGGTCAGAACCACCTGAGGACAGTATTTGGCAGCCAGGTGTTCAGCATTTGGGTCGGCACTGATGTCCTTTTTGTGTAAAAAAAAATGGAAATGATGAGATAATAAGTTGTAAATTAGACTGAATAAAATGACAATTACACTACTAAGGTTGAAGAATTAACTAATATCCCAGAAGTATTTTTAGCTCACAGGATAACATTAGGCAAATAGGACCATTTATCTCTCTGTGCCCTTAAGAATCAATAGTCTCTTTCATCGACATCCTGATGAAAAACTGCCCTCCTCCTACAAATTCACTCACTCTTACCTAAACACGCGTGGGTGTGTTTGTGTGTGCTTACAGATAAGATATCTTAAATTGTAGAGGTTGCTAATGATATCATTTCACCATACAACAATGCATACATTTGTTACTCACTGACCAAATGTTTCTTGGGAATTGTCCCTAAACTGGATTTGCAGCTATTTTAGAGTACGGAACATAATATAATGCTGAAGACATTTTTCTTCTAAACTAACAGAATGGCAAACTCTGATTATTGCTAAAGATAGGAGTTGGGCTGAACTCAATTTAAAACAAAATATAATCCATTCTAAAACGAACCATTAGCAAATGTTGGCTTGGTCCAAAGTTATAATTTCTGCCTTGCCTATAATAAAAAGTGAAGAAGCTGAAATCTAATTATGTCCTTTCTTCTGATCAGGAAGAAAAAGATACCTCAAGTCCACACCAGCTTAGGGCTCATCCACACAGTGCCAAAGTGTGTTCACATGTGAAGTGTTTCTTTCTGCTCACTTCAAAATAAAGAACGGCTTCAAAACTCGCCGCAATGAGAATGCTGAGTAGCAAGGGGAGCGATTAAGGTGGAAGGAAAACACAAACAGCCACCGGGATCCCCTGCAGAGGCTGGTTAACACACAAACGTGATTAAAACCGAGCAACACGTGGCTTGCCTGATTGCATGCTTACATTGTGCAGCTGGGCAGCACGGTGCTCCGGAGTCCCACAGAGTTGTTCATGCTTTGCTTTATCAGCAGATAAATTAATTGATGCTGGCAGCTTGGGGAAGAATCGCTTAACAAGGTGCACCATTCCCTTGGAAGAGAGAAAATATACATTTAAAATGTAACACCTTTGGTTAAACGGCTGACCAAGGAAGAAGCCACCTAGGCCTACTTCTTGGGCAAGCCTGGAGGGTCAAATAGAGAGACAGCCCCCACTTCCCCCCAAGCAGCGATGGGAAACATTCTTCCTTAAGAAAAGCTCTGACTGGATGGTGGGGAATGGAAGGGTTTATATTCCTTGCAGAGAGCAGGTCATTTGCATTCTTTTAACGAGTCACTGAGGCCACCTGGAGGTTTAACTGTGGCATCAGGGTCACCAGTCAGAGCTGGAGAAGCTTCTTGGATGAGAAGGGAAATGACTTCAAAGAAAAAACAGAAAGTCCAGTTGCCTCTTGAAAGAGCACCTTTGGGATTTTCTGGGAAGTTTTACCAAGGCAAGAAGACTCTTTTCAAACTTCAGGGTCAGCTCTCTACTAAATCGTCCGCCCATGAGGCTAGTAGCTTCGTGTAGGGAATACCATTCAGGATAATTCTTCACGCAGCCCATACGAGCGCTCAGAAAAGCCTCAAGGAAAGAAAAAAAAAGGACGATATTTGCTTACATTTTTACATCACAAAGAAGAGTCTGCGCAGAACGTTATATCTTTTCTGGGTTTTTTTTAATTAATCAATGTATGAAAAAAAACAACCAACTATCTGCCATTATTTTAGAAGTAGAGGGCTTCTCCGATCCTGGAAAAGGTAGCAGGGCCACCTTTTAGCATTACCTTGGTGTAAAGCAAGGCGTCTTCAGAGATGTCATTGTAATCTTTAGCGCAGCTTCTAGCAGCGTTCCGGGCGAACTTCAAGAATTCTGCAACTTCTTTGCTCACAAATTCTTTCATTTGCTGAAACATATGCAAGGGCGGTAGCTTTTAAGTCATAATTCTTTTAGACGTTTGCTACAACTAGAAAGAAGAGAAGAAAAGAAAAGAAAAGGAAGGCAGCCCTTACCAGATACTGTGTGTAATTCCTTTGCTGAGACCAGGGTAGGAGGTTGGGGTCGGCATTTAAATATTCGGACAAAAGATACAAGTATCTTCTTTGTTCTTTCTCAGACAGGCTGGAAACGTAAGGGTAGGGGACCCTGGGCTCTTGGGGAGGGGCCACAGAAGGCTCTGCTTTCGCTGAGGTCTGTTGGCCAGGATGCTGCTTCTTTTCGGGCCCTGAGCGTGATGCAGCAGCTTGGTTCTCCGAGTGCCTGAAACGGACAGAGCCACCTTCAGCTGTGGGAAAACCGTCTCCATTCCCCTTCAACCAGGAGCAAGTTCCACACGGTTACTAAAGATAAACCTCGACGTACAACCACAATGGAGCCCAAAAGTTATGTTGTTATGCAAGAGATTTGTTAAGTGAATTTTGTCCCATTTTACAACTTTTCTTGCCATGGTGGTTAAGCTAATTAAGTTAATCACTGCAGTTGTTAAGTTAGTAACACGGTCGTTAAATGAATCTGGCTTCCCCATTGACTTTGTCAGAAAAAGGGAACATGTAACCTCAGAAAATTGCAACTGTCATAAGTATGAGTCAGTTGCCAAGTGTCCGAATTTTGATCACATGCTGCAATGGTCATAAGTGTGAAAAATGGAAATAAGTCAGTGCCATTATAAGTTCAAACGGTCACTAAATTAACTTTTACAAGTTGAGGACTACCTGTACACAGTTCTGACACTTGCTTTTCTTTTTCATTCTGGCCAAAACAAGTAAGGAGTCTCCAGATTCATCCCCCAAACCTCAATCTCAAAGACAGCGTTTAAAAGTTTACTTAGAAGGAAAAATATGTGGGGTGACGTTTGAGTTCTCAATAAGCACTGGCTAGGAATAATCCTTTCAATTCCATTTTGTTTGCCTTTGAAATCTTTCCTGAGTGAAATTTATATTCCTGCTCTCAGACAGGAACACAGAGTTCGGTACGAACGGCTGGCAGGAAACAGGGCTGACCCCGGGCCCACTGAGGAGCAGGTACAAATAACATTAAAAAGTATTTTCTTCCAGCAGCCCAAACCATTTCCTATCATTCTTCAAACTCTTTTCAGCACATCTTGACATGTGATGGGGTTCTCCCTCTCTCTCTCTCTCTCTGTGTATGTGCGTGAATCTTCTAAAGCTGCTGTGATTGCAAAGAATTTGCTTTGCGCTCCTATGCATCCTGCCACATCCCGAGGAGTCTTGGAACGGTCCCACGAGCCCCACCCCTCACTGTGCAACGGGCTCGCTCTGCGCGTAACTCTGTCGGACAAACATGGTTAAGTCATGAGCATATTTGGGGTGAACCCAAGCGAAATGTCAGCTGCTGACCTAGCCGAAAAGGAAGAACTTGAATTGCGCACCCAGGAAAGGTCTCGGCAGTGTGGTCCCTGCTGCTCTTAATAACACGGCACAGCTGTCTCTCAAGATGAAGGAAGGAGTCCATCCTTGTGGCACGAACTGGCAGGTTTAATTAAGCCCTTCCTTCTCCCAAAGAAATGCTGACTCAGCCAGGCTGGGCGCAGAAGCGTCAAGCAAATGGAGCAGCTTAAATTAGCGCCTTTGATGGAGAAGGGGGGGGGGGCAGAGACCCATCAGGAGAAGTCAGCAGCTTTTGGGGGGGGGGGGGGGGAAAGAGATGAATGTCCATCCCCTGCAGAATGAAAGTCAGAGTTGGCTTTCTCCGCCTGCCTCTTTCCCTCTGCATCACCAGCTGGGGTCTTATTTAAAATCCTCCATAATTCAAAGGAGAAAAGATTGGGGGGGGGGGAAAGATGGGGGCGGACAAACACCTGGAGCAGGTGTTTTAGGAATTCACTTACTGATACCTTTTTGAGAATGACAATAGCTCAGAGAGGGTCGGAGCCAGAGAGTATTTCTCATAAAGGTCTCGCGAGAAATACACATCGTGACCGTTTTGGGGCGGGATGTCCCTAAAATGCAAGGAAAAAGAAAACAGTCACATCTATACAAGCTTTTAACAGGATCATCAAAGGTTTGTCAAAAATGAGAAGGGTGGAATTTCGACTGACAGGAGTCGGCAGCCGACGGTCACGGATTGATCGATTAATATCCCGATGTTTAGACCGCCCCATTCCAAAATGGAGATGATATAAATAAATAAAAATATCTTTTAGGTACCATGTATGTCTTGGTATAGGGAAATATAAAAAAACAAGGAAATATATATATATCTATAAAAAAAATATTAATATTAGTTTTTACTGTTCAAATACTTTTTGCTGTCTTCAAATGTTTTCAAGGTTTTAATTGTAATGTATGTTTTGAAATTAAATTGTGAGCCGCCCAGACCCATTTGCTGAGATCAAATCATCAAATCAAATCAAATCAAATCAAATCATTGGCTAGACAAACTTATACAACATACACATACATTACTGTATATTTTGTTTTTAAATATCCCCTCCCACTCCCCCAAAAAAAAACAAAAGGAAAAGAGTCTTTAGGGCAGGACAATTAAATTATTTTAGTTATAATGAGATTAATTACAAATCACCTTGCAGTATAAGTGATTGTGAGGCTTTGCTACCTCCAACCCAGCAGCGATGGGGAGGATGGGAACTGTAGTTTGACCACAAGGGAAGGGGTTTTTTTGGAGGGGGGGTTGTTGAGGGTCCATGTCCCCCTCCCCCCCACAACGTACTTAATTGGGTTTTTATTTAATTTTTAAAAAGCTGTCCCTCCCTCCTGGCATGATCCGTTTCCAGCCTGGGGAAGGAAGGGCGCTCTGTGCATGCCCAGAGGCTCGCTGTCCTCCCCGTCTCCTCGTATGCTCCGGGGCCTGGGGTCCATGAGGCATGTCAGGGCACAGCCCAGCTCCCACCCACCCCACCGCAAAGGCCCCCCACGACCGCTGCCGGAGCCCCGCAGCCCCCTTACCAGCTCAGCGTCGTCCAAGGAGGCGCCTCCGCCGCCATCTTGAATGTGCCTTGCGAGGCTACCCGACCCGGCGGCGGCATCAGCAAGGCCCGCCCCAAGCTCCCGGGATGGACCAATCCAAGGGGTGGACCTCACCGCCCGGGAAGCAAACTGTCCAATCAGAGGGTGGAGAGGAAGGACGCGGCGAGGGGAACATGACGCCATCTTGCGTGAGGGCGGAATCTCCGAGCCTTTTCCCCTCCTTTTCAGCAAGCGCGGGGCTTTTCGAATGGGAAGCAAAGAACGGCTGATTTTTTTTTGCATGCGGATCATTAAAATACGGAATTGCAGATTTAGACAATAAATCTGAATATTTAGCACTAGCACCTTGGAAACAGCAAGGATATAGGGTTTCCTGCTTGAGCAGGGGGTTGGACTAGATGACCTCCAAGGTCCCTTCTAACTGTTATTCTGTTACTCTTTTTTATTGAGATTGCAATAGCATTATAAATAGTATCCTGTTAAAAGTAATCTGGAGTTTCTCAACCTTGGCAACTTTGAAAATGGGTGGATTTCAACTCCCAGAATTCCCCAGCCAGCCAGCCAAGTAAGTAAAGCAAAGCTGGCGAGGAGATTCTTGGAGTTGGAAATCCCCCCATTTTCAAAGTTGGCGAAGTGACCAAGGATCTGTGCCTGGGATGCAACTTGTCCGATTCCTCCTCTACTCCTACCCAAAAGCGGTCTTGCATTCCCTGGTGATTGCAAAGCAATTGTAAACAGAAGTGTGTGGATTGATACAGGAGATGATGCTCAGTTTCCCCTCCAGGTTTCCCAAGGACAACCCTGCAGTTCAGATTGGAATGAGCGTTAGGTGGGTGAAAGTGGACCAGAACACGATCCTCAAGCGTGTTCAACTTGGGTAACATCTGACCAAGAGGCAAAGTTTTAGGCATTGAAGATTGGCTGTGCTTGAGTAGAGTTTTGTCTGAAATAATAGAACAGAGTTGGAAGGGACCTGGAGGTCTTCTAGTCCAACCCCCTGCTCAGGCAGAGAAACCCTCTACCATTTCAGACAAGTGGTTGTCCAGTCTCTTCTTGAAAACCTCCAGTGTGGGAGCACCCACAATCTCTAGAGGCAAGTCGTTGTCCCACTGATTAATTGTTCTCACTGTCAGGAAATACCTCCTTAGTTCCCAGTTGCTTCTCTCCTTGATTAGTTTCCATCCGTTGCTTCTTCTCCTGCCTTCAGGGGCTTTGGAGAATAGCTGGACTCTCTCTTCTTTGGCGCAGCCCCTGAGATATTGGAAGGCCGCTATCATGTCACCCCTAATCCTTCTTTTCATCAAACTAGACAGACCTACCCAATTCCTACCACCATTCTTTATAGGTTGGTATGCGGTTTCCTGCCTGAGCAGGAGATTGGAGTAGAAGACCTCCAAAGTCCCTTCCTACCCAGTTATTCTGTTTCTTCTGCCCTTCATTTCTTGTGAACCCTCCAGCAAGTTCTGGTGGCTGAACCTGGTTGGAAAAACTCTAAACCGGAACCTCATTTCCATTTTTAAAGATCACCATTCAGTCCCAGTACCACCACTGCACCCTTCTGAGGTGGGGGTGGGGGGTGTCTTTGCTTGAACCCTTAGGAAAACCCTATAAGGCACACAGGTAAAAAATGAAGATGATGATGAAGGTTTCCATTAGAAGCTGAAGTTTTATTACAGGAGACCAGTACATAAAGCACATGTAAAATTGATGTGTTCAATGCACTTAATAAAGGTAATGTAATATTAAAGGTTCAGG
>JAEANM010003930.1:0-21573 GCA_017656035.1 Myanophis thanlyinensis
CATTCTGGTGTTGTTTCTAGCCTAATCTTTATTGCCCTGCTTACAGAAACTGCCCCCCCAGTCACATGACCCCCCCCCCAGCCATACCCACCAAGCGACACCTACAGAACTGGTAGTAAAAAAAATTGAATCCCACCACTGATTGTATATTGCTTGCTTGAATGTTTTTAATGCAAACTTATCTATTTGAGTCTACACATTTTGATCTGTGGTTGGATTTAAAGAAGCAATCTACCTCTCCCCCTCCAAGATTTTCTGTCTGGGTCAGAAAGTGAAGAACTATGGCAACTTTATGACTTGTGGACTTCAAATCCCAGAATTCCATGCTTTCCTTCTTTCTCTCTTCCTCTTCCTCCACCACCTCCCACTTCCCCTTTTCTTTTCCTTCTTTTCTTCTCCTCCTCCTCTTCCTCCACCCCTCCCCTCCCCATCTTTCTCATTTTCCTTTTCTTCTTCTTCCTCCTTCTCCTCTCCCCTCTTATTTCCTCATCTTCTTTGCCTTCAACTCATTCTTGACTGGCAGTGACTACCTGGACTAGTCTGTTTTCTTGACAAGATTTTCAGAAGCGGTGTGTCCTTCCTTACTTCTTAGGCTAAGAAAGGGATTTATGCCTAAAGCTGAAGTAGAACTCACAGCCTCTCACTTTCTAGTATGGGGACTTCACCACCATAGTATTCTACACTAACCTGTCTCTCTAGGCAACTTAGTCCATTTTTATTAGTAGCCCACCACTGCTACATCAATCTGCATCCTCATAATTATATCTCAGCTAATTTTGTTAAAATCCATAGTTTTCAATAAATTTATCTCTCATGCTTCTTTTGCTTGGTTCATCTGGCGAGGTGGTAGTCAGAAGGTGATAGATGATAGATATATACCATGGAGTATGATATATGGGACAGCTATAGAGTATGTGTATTTATTTATCAGTTTATTTTAGTGTTGTTCCATTCTTCTTTCCTAAGGGACCTAGATAGCTTGCTATAAAGATGATTTATATAATGAACTACCAAAGGTAAATTAGTAACAAACCGTATGTTTTTAGATAGCAAAAAAAAAAAAAAAAAAAAAAAAAAAAACCAACCAAAAACCCCACTGGTAAAACTCCTGTTCTCCTCAATACAACAGTAAAAGTATTATATAAATGTCCAGTTCATTCAGAGTATGTATCATGTATGTGTGTGTGTGTGCGCACGTGTGCATGTACTGTATAAGTGTATACACAGAGACACATATACTATTCCTTATTCCTTTTTTGGCTCCGCTGTTCTTAAAGCAGAGAATGTGGTTGAAGGTAATATATGTTTAAGAAAAGAAAAATAACATACAGTATCTCCATTTGGAGCTGTTTTTAGTTTGGGGTTATCTACTGTCCTTTCACAGAAGGACAGACTAGAGTGTATTTTAAGCCAAGGGTTGAAGTCTGGGCCAATAAATATTAGAAAATAATGCCAAGTTCCCACCTATTTCACACAGAATCAGTTCTGGTCTAAAGTAGATCTTAAGTTATATTGGATATGCTTTATAGGTCAGTAAAAGAAAATGTCACATTATTTCCAGCAATAAAAACAACCCAAATAGCCCTCCATGATATAAAAACTTGCTAGCAGGGAGATGATTCATTCCTTGAAACTTGAAATTTCTGTTTCTTGCATGGTTTGATTTCCCATCTATAGTATTATATCTCTATAACTGAAATTGATGGCTTTCAGCTTAAGGCTGCCAGTTTTCTGGAAATTATGATGTGGGGGAATAAGCAGCAGCTTGGCCTACAAGCTCCAATGACTCCTATTGCCTACAAACTTCTCATTGTCTAAAAGAATATCAGAAATAATAATGAAGGAAACACACCTTGGGTGAGGCACCGGAAATATGTGGATCTCCATCCAATATCTAGCAAATAGATTGCCACTCAAGCAACAAGGCTTCCCATTGGTCTCCCATCCTGTGGAGCCCCACATATATTCTTGAATGAACTTGAACAAATATAGCAGCTTTAAAGGCTATAGGAAGAAAGGCATCAATTCTTCGTTTTGAAGAAACTGTTGACTGGTGTTTTGCAATTAGAAGCAAAAAAAAGGATACAGGAAAATGATAGTTAAAAAGTTGTGCTTCTCTACAAACTTTCTGAGTTGTTGGAGGAGAAATCTTAGAATAAGCATCCTATCAAGGAAGGAAGGAAGGCAGGAAGGAAGGCAGGCAGGAAGGAAGGAAGGAGCAGCAGCATCTGACAAACCAAGTTATCTTTTGGTTATTTAATATTACTTGTGAAAAGGCTCCATATATTTTGCCTGATGGGTCCATTATGAAATCATCCCATTAATACTCTGTTGTAGTAAATTAATGGTGGCTTGTCCTCCTGAAGGTAAATAAAAATGAAACTTGCTGATAGGAGGATAAACAATATTTTACACCCACAAAGACAGCATGTATTCATTTAGCAAGAGAGATTAGAATAACAACTTTGCAGTTGTTCTTTAATATCATGCAAGAGCTCTCCAGATGACTCTTCTGCTCAGAGTAATTTCAAATCTGCTAATCACCGAACATTTTGCCTTCCAGCTTTCCCCTTTTTAAGAAAAAATGTATCTGTTTCAAATATGCAGATGATTTAGAAAACAACTCTCTCTTAACTAGGCCAAACCCAATGCAACATTTGCAGAATTTCTCCAATGTAATCTGAAAACTAACTTGGCAGCAATGGTATGAAAGAGCTGATAGATTTTGGGATAAACTGTCCTCGGCATCATGTTTATTACTGTACTCCATTGAATCCAATGGATCCTATTGCACTGTTATTGGTATAAGCTTTATTGTTATGCAGTTCCTTTTATTTTGCATCAGCCGCTCTTTAGAAACAAATGTACAAAGAAAATTATGAAGCATAATCTTCCTGGGGCTTATAATAAAACCGTGCTAAGGATGTGGTTTTGGGGGAAGAAGGTGTCTTTCAGATTATTCTTGACTTCTGGTGACTGCCTGGACAAGTCCTCGCAATTTTTGGCAACAATTTTCAGAAGTGGTTTGCCACTGCCTCCTTCCTAGACCTGAGAGAGAGTGAATGGCCTAAGGTAACTCAGCTGGCTTTGTGCCCAAGACAGGACATGAACTGAGTCTCCTGATTTCTGGCTTGGTGCCTTAACCACCACACCAAACTGCTTCTCTATCAAAGATAAATGCGTGCTCATTTTCTTGGAAGCTGTTTCTAATTGTAGGCCTACTGGATGCCAAAGATTGTTGGTTTCTTATGTGAACTAACTCATCTGGATCTCTAACTTGCATAAGTGCTATTAAGGTAATGTGAATGAACACTATACATCTCTTCATGAATGCCAGGCCTTCTTCCCAAATTTCTACTGTTGTATCATTTGAAGAACCCGTCAGACTGAAGAGAGAAATGAAGGTACTGGATCTCCTTTTCTTTCTGGGTAGAAATGAAAATGACTGCACTGCAGCTGCTCATTTTGAGCGGCAGCTTACTCCAGAGAAGTCCACAGGCCTTTTCCGCATCAACCCTTTTCCCCGAAACAGTTGCATTGGTGAAACATGAGTGCATGTACCTAAAATCGGTTGTGTCTGTTGAGATTGCAACAATAAAGGTCCTTTACTTTTTAAGAATGGCAGAAGAACTTTTGCTATGAAATAAAAACTGAATTTGGGTTGAAGCAATTAATACTTGCGTTGTGCATTCCTAACTGTCTATTCATCTGATCCATTAATCTTGAGATCCAGCTGATTTGTTTGAACTCCAGTGCAGAAATTTATCAGGATAGCGAAGCTTGATGAGCAAACAGGTGGGCTTTGTTTTTTGACATTTGTATGTTTTATGAAATTGGGTTGGGTGGAGGCAGTTGATTCACTGTGGCGACCCCTAACGGGAACAGCCAAAAAAAGAAGATTTTATGAAATCTCAAAATTCCAAATGACTTTGGGCCATAATTCTTCCATGCTGCTGTTTTTCCTTGCACATAAGGGGAAGTAAATTTGTGCACTAAAACAACCATGGTAGCTTTTTTTTTTTTTTTGAGATATAGTAGACTCATAATGATTTGCCTTTTTTCACAGGTCCCATCTTGTAAAACTAGACCAGGCCTCTAAATTGGTATAAAAAAGAAGAGCTTTTCTTAGCCTAGCACTTTTCAGAAATATTTAGCCATGCTAAACATCCTCAGAAAGGCCAAGTTACAGGAAGTCAATTTAGAACTAGAGATTTCTACAGAAAAAGATCATTGTGAATGTTAAGTGGTTTTGGCCCGGAGAGTAAATGAAAGTTGGAACTAAAGTAACACTGCTTGCATTTAAAAAGAAGAAGCCACCACTGGTAAAGCAAGGAACATTTTATATTTAATTTACATTTTGACATTTTTGCACATAAATAACAATGTAAACCAGTACGTAAACATAAGATATTTTGTTGTAGCAAAGTAAAAAGCCTGTTAACTTTGGTCAGAACCTATTCATAGGAGGGAGGGGAAACACTGATTGTTGCTACATTCAAAGTTTTTAAACAGGGGAGACAATTAGACAAAGAAGCAGTTTTAAAGCTGATGCATATAAATCTTTGTAAAATTCGTATCAAATACAAGAAAGCACTATAGGTAATTAATAAAAGCGTGTGTGTGTGTGTGTGTCCAGTGATCCAAGTAGTGGTACTTTGGTTTATCCAATAGTTAATGGCTATGTTTATGAAACATTGCTACATTTGAATTATATTTGCATCACAATTTATGGGAACAGAAATGTTATGAACTGTAACTCTTCCTTCAAAAGGCATATGCTGTATAAAGTTTTTCTTGGGCTACCTGTAGATTATGGGTATGTTTGGTACTTTATATAAGAAGGCATTAGAATAATGCCATATTTGTAACAGCCTAATTTCTTAAGATTATTATGAGATATAAAGATATACATACTGAATGAAAAGTAACACTGTCCTTTTTACCAGTGATCAGGCCACCTTTTAAGACCATAATGGTGAACCTATGGCAAGCGTGTCCCAGGTGGCATGCAGAGCCATCTCTGTGGGCACACAAGCCATCACCCCAACTCACTGACTGCGCATGCAAGCAAGTCCCATGCGACTGTGCATGCATGCATGGCTGCAGCATGTGCATGTGCTAAAGGTGCACACATGAATTGCGCATAAGCGAAAGGCTTGCCACCACTGTTTTAAGAAATAGGAAAAGGGACAGATCTTCCAGAGCACTTAAAACAACGTATCCTTCTTCTTAATGTTTCAATCTATATAGCATTAAAAAATGAGTAATAATGGGATCTGTTTGACCTTTAGCAAGTACGTTTAGATTATTATTTTTCCATCTCTCAAAGCTGACATTTGCAATGATACTTGGGGATGGTAAGAGTAAGCCAGTTATTCTTCAGAGGATACTTTGGAGAATTTAAAAAATATTACATGGATAAATAAATCTCTTGAAGCAAATAAAAATGTGCGCAATCATGCCTCATGATGAATAAGAATGTTTACAGTATTATGGCTTTGATGTTAAGAATTTACCCTTTGTGATAGTGAAACAAACTATTTAAACCAGTATTTTATTATAAGGTTTGGCTCACAAAAGTATGTGCTGGTGTGCACACAGAGGATAGTGGTATAAGTAATTATAAATACAATTATGTGCTATGCCCTATGTCATGACATCTTTGGGTTCAGCAAAACAAAAGATTTAGAAAAAAAATGAACGTGCATTCCATTTTCTCTACATGTTTTGGTTTGTTTTCTAGATTAGCAAAGCATTAAGACAAAGCATTAAGACAGACAGCATTTTCTGCATCACTGGACACACTCGATGAGGTAACTGTTGTTCAGCAACTTTGCAATGCCCTTTTAATTTTTCATTAAATTAACCACAAAATGTGCTAATACAAATACTGAGAGAAAACTTGACTCATATGATACAGGGAGGAGAAGAAGGAAAAAAAACCCCCACCTAGTTAGGTATGCCAAGAGGAGTTTTTCCACCCAATTTCTATCCAAGAAAGGGGATGGAGAATGAAGGGATTAGGGAAAGTTGTCCTATTTCTCGCAGAATCTAAATGGGGAGTTTTGGGGGTGTAGCCAGCCAATGCCTCTGCAATACCCCTCTTTGCAGAGAGTATCTTTGGAGTATCCTAACTTGTCTACTTACATAAATAGTATGCAGAGAAAATGTTCTTTTTCTGCTCCTCATCATGATGTAAAACTAAGAGCTTTGTGGGGAAGATTGTTTGATGCATTCTGCCTAATATTTTACTTTTTCACTCATTCTAGACCTATCAGTCTCTCCCTTCTGCTGTATATATGCTTCTATAAACAATTCTATAGTTTTATCTATTTTGTTCAGTTATACAGCACTGTTACAACCAAATGACTGTTAATGACCTTTGGCAAAACAAAACATCATGTCTGAAATAGGCATGTTAAAACATTTCCACCCTTGCAGCCTAGTCAGTCATGGGTTTTGCTATTATTTTGTAGTTATTAAACAGATGTAAAGGAATCAACTCTATGGACAACAGCCACAAGGACAAACAAACACACAACAATGAAAAGCACTCATTTACAATGAATATTCTTGTCATTGTAAATATTATTCTAACTATTGCTTTTTGAATGGTAAATTGCATAATAAATTATGAAGTACTATTATTATAAAATGATTATGGATATTAGACAGTCTTTTTTGGAAGCAGGAGGCAACAAACTAACTTGGCCTCTTTTCATGCCCTGAGAATGTAACGTGGAAATTCCTTCTTTCAACTGGAGAAGCTACTGTAAGCTGAGGTTGTTTTGCAGCGTTGATACAATATACTGTACAAGCAATTGCTACAGGCACCCTGACTTGCCAGGTCATAAATTAAAAAATAAACAAACATCACTCCTTTGCCACACATACTAAACCATACATATGTACTCTCACACACAATACACACGTACATCCCACAGCACTTAAGAGTCCATTGGTTCGTCTGTCTCTTGCTTGACCTTGATAGGTACCTGAGGTAGTGGATGAGCATGAGGCAACTTCATAACCGATACATCTGAGACTTCGTAAAGGTTACACCCAGAGGAGACCAGCCCGTTCCCCGGGTTTCTCTGCAATGATGCTTTCAGCGTGGCTCCTTCTTTCTCACTTCTAAGCACAGCGAGTATTTCTTTCCCTACCACCGATGCTACATCAACACTGTCCTCGACATCATCCAACCTGTCCGCATTGTCACTAATGTCAAATTTCTCAATCTCTTCATTGATCCGGTTGAGGTCCTCTGTAGAAAGGTTGGGAGCAGGAATTATAGGGCAGTTTCCCTTCAGGTGGACCTTGAGGCTACAAAGGTGGATGTAACTCTTATGGCAATGGATACACTTGTGTGGGCGCTCTCTGGTGTGGAGTCGTTTGTGCAGCTTTAGATGCACAAACTGGGTGAATTTAGCAGTGCACAGTTTACACTGATAAGGTTTTTCTCCTGAATGCAGTCGCAGATGGGTCTTCAGGTTGCTTGTGCTACTGAATCGTTTATGACAGACCTAAAATTGAGAAGAAGTAAATTGGAATTAGGCCTAATTTAACATAAGAGCATTAAAAAATGAATTCTAAACTGTCGTATCCCACATTTTCCTATCTAAGGTGAATCTTGTGTAATCACTCTTTACAAAATCATGTCTCTATTTTTCTAGCAAGAATCTTCTCCCTCCAAAGTATGCAACCAGAACTGATACATGCTTGATTTGAAACTGGTGCAAAAGAAATCCTGACTATTTTTTTAGAAGTGTAAAAGCAGTTTCTCTTTTTTATTGGGCTGGATGATTAGAACAGGCTGATATCAAATAATGTTTTGATTGTATCTTCAATGGTTCCAACTCAGGCTTGGCTGAGAGGCTACCAACACACTGCAGTACTTTAAGTCAGATTAGGAAGTTGAAAAAATATACCAACCCCCCCCCCCCCCCTGCCTCCGCCGCCCATGAAAAATATTTCTGTACTATTGCAAAGCAAATCTGCATTGCTGGCACTCTCAAGTCATACATATACTCAAGTAGCCATCAGTCAAATGTGACTCGAGGATATCTTTACTTTGATTGTATCTTTTGCTAAAACTATTCCTTGCAAACTCTACCCACCTGACACTCATGAGGCTTCTCTCCTGTGTGTACCAAATAGTGCTTCTGGAGGTGAGCCAACTGAGTGAATCCTTTATTGCAAGTAGTACATTTGAATGGTCTTTCTCCACTATGTACTCGAAGATGAACCTTTCAAGAAATAGAATGCTTAGTGAAGTCTCAAGCAACTATTAACCATGTTCAGAATAATTTCCTTCTTGAATTAATATTATTGTTTAGATATTGCATTATGAAAAGGGAAGAAAATAGAAACAGTTTTCCACATTGCTAATTAAATACTGCTTCCACCCAAGATCAACAACTTAGCAATATTTTAAGATGTACTCAGAAATTCAGATATCATCTCAGTGCAACTAGACTCTAGGCCAGGGGTGTCAAACTCGCTGGATGTGTCATGCACTGGCCATGCCATGCAAAGAGGAAAAAAGTTGTGATAATCATGTGACAACGCCATGATGATGCGAGTTTGACACCCCTGCTCTAGGCAATTGAGTGGCAGCTTAGCATTTGATGAAATCTCCAGCATCTTCTTGCCATGAGTCCTAGTACAATCCATTTTCCCTTTTAGTCTTTCTTAAACTTTTCTTATAAGGTACCATTAGTTTTTACACAGTTCATCATCACCTCTCCCCATATTCAGTATTTTATATTTTGGATACACTTTCTTAGTTCAGTTATTAAAACTTCACACAGCAGGAAACCCTCAGAATTAAAATGTCAAATTCAAATCCACTTTGCATTACAGCCACTTTAATGAATTAATTAAAAATGGTTACTGTGTAACTGTTAGTATTTTAAAATGAATTTCAAATCTTTAAAAATGTAAAACAAGAGGCATAAATGTAATGTATGTACGGATTAATTTCTTGGGGGATCAAACCCCAGTCTCTTTAGCATGTTAACTTCTTTTAGGCCCTCCTGAAAAATCTTTTTTCAGGAAATGGTAGTCAGATAAATCTGCTTAGCCCTTATGTCTCTCTTTAAAAGCCTACCTTCAGATTGGAGAGCTGGCCAAAGGTTTTGGAGCAGACATTGCATTCATACTTTATTTTGCCATTCTGTTTTTTCAAAGGATAGGGAAGGGTTTTATAACCAGTCATATTCCGCTTGCTCTTGATGAGATTTATGGCTTCATCACTGCTAGTGGCAGCCAATACTGCCGAGGTAGGTTTTGGTTGCATGATGTGTTCAGAAGTGGCTGCAGTGCCTGCTGTGGGTGACCCACTCGTGGGGCTGCATGGCTTGTCTTTCATGCTGGCAGCAGCTCCTGTGATGGAGAAGGCACTGTTGTGTGCAGGAATCAGGACGTCCCTTGGGTGATCTGGCTGTAAGAGGTGACGGCTCCCATCTGATGGCAAGGAACTCGGAAGGGTAGATGAGTTCAGGATATGAGGAGGAAGGTTTCCCCCGCTGAAGAAGCTGCTATAAAAAGGATACATCCTTGGGAAGAGATTAAAATTGTTGATGCTCATGCCGTATGACGGCAATAAGAATTTGGAATAGGGAAAGGTTTGTGAAAGATGGCTTGAGGGGCCATATCCAGAATATGACCCTAATCCTTCGGTGTTATACAGTCCATTCAAGTAAGGATAAGGCTCCCTGTGCTCTTGAGTCACAGAAGCTAAGGGTGAAACTGTAATTCCTGGACTGCTGTGAGGGCTTGAACTTTTTAAACTTTGGTCTGGGCTACTTCTTGCTGAAGGACTTGGGGTAGTAGATGTCTGGATAGGTGAGTGAGCAAGGTAACTAGGTCGATCAATCCCATACGCTAGGGAAACTTTCAGGTATTCTTCTGGAACGTGAGGTCGGATGGGGTAGACAGCTCGAGGATAGAAAGGCCTCCTTTCAGGACTACAATTTTTCCTTAAGATCGCTAAGTCTTTTTCTTGAGCATGTG
This sequence comes from Myanophis thanlyinensis, assembly GCA_017656035.1. Taxonomy (NCBI): domain Eukaryota; kingdom Metazoa; phylum Chordata; class Lepidosauria; order Squamata; family Homalopsidae; genus Myanophis; species Myanophis thanlyinensis. Next base: position 10,015 of record JAEANM010003930.1, read on the forward strand.
GAGCAACGTGGCTATAGTACAAATCTCTTCCTCTAGGATGAGTGGAGTCAGTTTTTAGGATTTCCTTCACGCTATGTTCTCTTCTAGGGAGATTTTTCTGAAAAAGTTCATCTTTGTCACAGGTTTGTTGCTTTGGCCTATTGTGGCTTTGTGCTGAAATACAAGAACAAAACAAACAGTGAGTGTGGAGTGCTTGGTATTCTCAACTTGCTTGTTTTCTTGCAATGAGTATTTCAAGTCATTTACAGTCACTTGATGGATTCATTTTTCACTCTTATCAAAGTGAGGACAGAGCACCCTTGTCAATCATACACTTTTTGAAAACACTTTGAGCATTAACTTCTATCTTAAAAAAAAGATCAGTCTTGGGCTTTTGAAAATGAATACTACTAAGTTCAACACAAGGAAATAAAACCATTAACTACGTATATTGAATTGTAGAAAATCTGTCAGTAGTTTCCTATTACATTTGTTCTCAAGTCAAATCATCTCTTTCTTTAATATGTGGCTAAATGCTTTAGTAAAGCGATCCTGTATCATTTAAAAATGATTGAAATAACATTTAAAAGCAGGTTTTCAATAATTTTTCGACAACAGCATGAGCCTCTGATTCTTGACATCTACATGGTTTCATTCTAATTTTGGATCATCATTCAGACAGTTCAACTGCATGTTAAAATGTAGGAAGGAAGCATTTTCCTCTGCGCCAATATTATAATTTCCATGAAGCAGCATGAAAGTTCTTTCTACAAAGAAAACATTTTCTTTTGGAACTGATTAAGTATCATCATTACGATTTTAGCAACTGCATAAATAAGTTTTCTGTGTGATTCTTTTGAGTGGGGATATTATATTTTTTTTAGCAATGTGCTACACTCCTAGAGAGTCTTAAAGCTTTTCCAACATCCCAATTAGTAGTTTATGAGACTTGATTATAAAACACAATTTTCAATAAATTCATCAAAAGAAAAAAATCAATTCTCTTTTTTCTCTCCAGTTAGAGAGAAACCATACTTTTAACGTACCTCTACTTTAACTGTGGCTTTAGTAGATATGGGTACACACATTCGTGTCAGGTAGCTACATAATATTTTCCTACCACACATATATTGCTGAAACACTGAGGGATGTAATGACTGGTCCCAGCTCCCTGAAGTCTTTCTGTGGTGTGTATGTGGTGAGAAAAGAAGACGTAGGCCTCTTCATATTCACCATTTTTAATACACACCTGCTTTTGCTATGATGTTGAAGTGGTTTTTAGTTTTAAGTTTTAAGAAAAGACACACTGAGGATGCGGTATTGTAATTAAAACTAAAAATAAAAGCCTCAATTAGCACAAAATTTTCCCAAACTTTATTAAAATTTCAAAAAGGTATAAAGTACAAAGTAATAAAGAAAAGAAGTTAAAAAGAAAGGAAAGGGAGTAAGAAAAAAGCAAGATTGGGAGTTGCAAACAAAAGGGGGAAAACTATTTAAAAAGTTAATTTCGTTAATACAAATAAAAACCTAAAAATCAACAATCCTTTTAATAGAGTAAACCATAACAAATGGTACTTCTATCATCACAGACAAATCTAATCATCTAATCAGTCTATTTCACTATATCTGCCAACTTCATTGATTTCATAATCCATCCTTTGTGGCTATATGTGAGTTCTTCCATCTCTAGGCATACAGTAGTCTTGCTGCCATGGCCACATATAAAAACAAAGTTCCATATTTTAAAAAAATGTTTCTCCATCAAACCAAGGAGAAGTATCCCCGACTTCAACAGCACATTCAATTTAAGAATTTTCTGAATGTTTTGGTATCCAAAATGGAAGCTTCATTTATAGATTTCCTGGTTTTTGTTCCTAAGGTTGTTGTCCACAGCAAGTGGTACGGTGTACCACTGCATTGTGTCTTGCAACAACATACAAGGGAGTATCTTTTATTTATTTATTTTCTCACTTTTTATACAAGAGCTCAAAGTAACATATAGAGGCTCCTTCCTCCTATATTTTTTTTTCTCAGACAGCAGCGCTGTGAGCTATGTTAGGCTGGAAGAGAAAGTGACTTGCTCAAAGTCTTCCAGTGACCTTCCATAGCTGAGGCTAGAGAAGAACCCGAGCCTCTTTATTGAGCCTATTATCTCAACTACTTCACCATGCTGATTGTTGGAACTGAAACTAAAGAAACCTGCTTAACAATTGGCATCCCTTTTCTGTTACCCTTTGCATAGTTCCTAAGGCTACTATGCTGGACTCATGTAAGTCTCCCTGGGCAGCTACATATACATGGTAGCTTTGTGGGTTCTACCTCTTCTGAACTTGAATTCTCCTATCCATTTTATCATGTTGGTAGAGGCTGGCAGGAACTATAATCCCTAATATCTTAAAGTCATGAAGCTACCCTCTCTGCCTTAGTCCATTTCCCTAGAGGCTCTTTTCATACTTTTTTTTTTCAATTGATTGGCTTTTCATTCATGGGAGACATGGGAAGAAGAAAAAAATAAAGTAGACAATAACTAAAAGTTATTTTATTCTTCTCTTGTATTATTTTTGTAGATCCAATACTAATGGCAAGGAAAAGATAATGCTATTGGATAAATCACAGGAAGCTGAGGAAAATAATACTGGTTTCACACTGGCCTAGTCTGCATACGTTTTAGACACTGAAATATAGGAATTTATTTCATGGATGCCGTATAGAAAAGACTACCCACTCTATTTGGCCTCATATGGATTTTTATCTCTCTGAACATAACTTCAACTCACACAACTTACTTTATCTTTTGACAGTAAATCAGATTCATATGACAGTTCTGATATTTGCTGGGGGAAATAAGTCTAAAATTCATTCAAGCATCTCCTTGCACATAAAGTCTAATATAGAGTATTAGAAATACAGAAACTGTATTAAAATCATCATATACATGAATGGCATTTTCTTGGCAAAAATGCACTAAGTAAATTCAATCTATATTTCCATCAGAAATCAAAGACAACTTCTTGTACTAATCTACATATCTATAGACATAAATTACTAATAGTATGATAAAAATTGGTACAATTTGCAGTGTAGCCATGCACTAGTCAATGAAAAAAGAAGTACAAATAAAGAGTAAATTATGTTTTCCTCAAATCTAATTGTAAAAACCTTCTCATTTGTAATGCTATTAGCGACCTGAGACATTTTAATTCTTTCCCCTGAGACCTCAAAAATAGTTGTGGGTGTATAGTGTCATTTCCAGAGTAAATGCTGATCAACATTTTGAGTGATTAATTTTAATAATGCTGATTCACATTTTTGTTCTAAATAAAATGGCTGTTTTGCCAGATTTGCTGTTTCTCAAAATTAAGATGAAGCAAACTCCTCATTTTCTCTGCTTATTTGTGGAATACATGACAAGTTAACCATACATCTTTATTTTACTACAGCAGCCAGAAATCCAGTGTTTCTCATATAAAAAATGTATATAAAAGGCATTATAAATACAGGGGTTTTAATTGCAAGGAACTGAAGAATCTGGGGTTTTCAATATGAATCTGAACTTTCTCGGTTATTTTGGGACACAACTACTAGGACTGTGTAATATATGAAGTCCCTTTGATTCAATTAAAATATTTAAAATATTTTACGGATATCTATATATATATCATCTGATTTTTTTCAAAGTAAAGTGATAGACATCAACTCAACCTTTTGCTTTGAATTTAAAAATCAGATTGTGACTGAGTCACATCCTCTAGCATTTACAATTGACTTACTGCATGTGCAGGCCCTGCTATATTATGCATTCCTATGATATTTTATTGAATTTGTAATAATTTAATCAATATCATGGACAGTTATGTGATTCTTACATTTTCATAACTTCAAGCAATAAATAGTACATGATGAACAGATGAACTATTTTTATTTGAATGCTTAGGAAGCCCCTTTTTGGCACAAATTATTTTAAAACAAAAAGATATAGTTTTAGAATATACTTTTAATAATCATAATTTATTTATGTTCCTAGGACACAGTAGCTCAGAAATTGAGTGTTATAGGAGAAATAATATAAGAAGAAAAAATGAAGATATGAAAACATAAGGTTAGGGATGGATTTTAATTATGCAAGATTCCAAATTTAAGGTCAAAAGGTTCATACTACTTGACGTTATCATGATAGGCAGCTATTTTATATAGAGCCATATGAAGATGTACCTGACTTAAAGATATACAAATTATTCTATTAGAAAATAGATGCTATCTATTTTACTGCTTCTAAGGAAGGATGCTCTTTTATATGACAGTATGTATGTATGTATGTATGTATGTATTCCATTTCTATGGATCTCCACATAATTAAAATCAATATAACAAGTTAAAAGCTCTTCACTTCATTAGTTTATACAGCTTCTACACTGAAGACAGAACATGGGTGGAACAGAAGTGATAAGCAACATGATCCAGGAAGAGTCTACTTGTGTCTAAATCATCTTTCATTCCTATTTTAAAATTTCCAAGAATAATGTTTTTCAATCTCAACCAGCAATTTCTTGGTTGTTGGAGCAACATTATACAGATTCATTTATTTATTATACTATATTAAGAAAACAAGAATGTATTTTTAATTGGTACCAACTTCCTATGTAAGCAAATATTTTCTTTTTCCTTGAAGTGAGTTCCACTGCACTCTTCTAGGATTATTTTTTATTTCCAAGTTTATTCTATAGCCCTGATATATCCTTGTACAGGAAGTCCTCAATTATAGACTACAGTTGGAACTGGAAAATTGGTTGCTAAGCGATGTGGTTGCTAAATAATGGAAGTAAAAGTATTTTCACTGAACCAGCACTGAAACCAAATTCTACTGCAGTTTGAAAATATTAACAAACCAATCCAATACATATATACTCAGCAGTAAGTCCCACCACATTCAGTGAAATTTGTTTCACCTCAGATTGTGGTGAAATTTCTTTTTATTAATATATGACAATATTGGGTGAGGGTTTTTTTTTTTTGGTTAAGACAGCAATTTATAAAATTTTGTGATATAAAGCAATAATAACATGAAAATATAGATTCAGGAGATTACAAAAAATTATGTGAAGTGAAAGCATTGTTTTTTTCATTAAATAATTATATCAGTTTTTTCAAACATTAGGTGAATTAGGTGAGCAAATAAATCAACCATGAAAATTATGAAAAACTACTAGTCTTGTCATGATATACATGTAAGCCTCCCCAGGAACCTGAATTCCTACCATCAAGATTTTAGAATGGCATTCTTTTCTTTCTCATTTTTTACCTGTGGCTTTCTCATAAAGTTGGATTTTCCTCTTCCCACCTGGTAGGTTAGGGTTATTAGTATAAACATAATATCAACAACAGCACATGAATGTTCAGATTAAGCTCAGAAACAACCTCATAACAGGATGTTCAGCCAGCAGTATAGCTACTTTTTTGTCTCCTTAAATGGGGTTATGCTGAGTTGTGTTGTTTTTAATTAAGAAAAGAACGTTTCCTGTTTAAAATGTCTTCTCCTGCAATCATATTTGAACCCCGAGGTTCATAATTCATATGATGATTCATACTCATGATCAACATTCCAGTGACAAAATATATTTCTTTACAAGGGAGTAAATCTAAATTACTTACTGTTTAACATCACCAAGTCTCCAGTGGAAGGATAATGCAATCTATCTGCAAAGTCCTGACAATACCAGACAAGCAACTCCTGGCCTGGAGGAATAGGCTTGATGGTATAGAAGTAGATGTTCATGCCATTCTGACATGCAGCCAAGTTCTGCTCCTGAACGGAGTGGGCTGGATTCACATAACGCATCCAATTGCTTTTTTCTTCATTAAATCCATCAATGAAATGGAGAAATTCACCACCAGTATAGATCTACAGAAAAGAAAGGATATATATATATATATGGACTATAGAAATGAAAAACCCTAATGACAGCTAAGTATGTTATATATTAAAAAATCCTCTTCCAATTTAATCACAAATGTAGGAAACAAAACAGCCGAAACAGTATTTGATTCAAATTAAATGCTTTTTTATCCTTTTGTAGTCATTGCTTAGTTTTGTTGTGGAGTTTTCCATTAAACTCTTAAATACTCAATGTTTCTGATTTAAAACATTACCTAAGTCTTGTCAAAAAATATTCACTTAAAATTGATTATATCTCTGTAGAGATGCTACGAGTCACTGTTGCAAAGGCTAATTCACTTAATTATGTTCCAGTCAAATATTTTTCTTATCTCTTCTACTTTTCTCTTTGTGATTTCCCACCATTACCACAGATTTAAGAAATACCAGATTTATCCAGATACACCGTCGCCCCACAAGTCCTAAAATAGCACCAGATCATATTTAGAAAGCAGCCCTTTTGTACAAAAACTGGGTGGGGTAAAGTGAATTATACTACGGTAGTAGGTATATAATTGAAAGGAAATCTGGAGGCAAGTCTGATCTAATTGTTAAGTGAAATGCTTTCTTCTCTAAATAAGAATGTTTAGGAAAATATAATTCTACAGCAGGTGACAGGACAAATAATGGGATTTGAGGCATGCTTCTTTTCAAAGTGCCTCTGAGGTTATGAAAATAAGTGAAGAAAACTCTTGAAACTTACATGATACACTGAACAACTGTTGCTCTCTGAAGTAATTATTTGAAAGTTACCACTGGGGGGAAAAGGGTTATTAACTGGAACCAAAAAGGTTTTTATATATTTCCATTGAGAAATACTTTGCTCTTTTTTGTCTTGTTCCCATGGGCTTCGGGCAAATGGCAAATATATACTTCTGGTTTCAGTTTTACCTCAACTGTTAGACCTGAGGTAAATTAATCAGGTGATTTCCAGAAGGACACTCAATTGAAATGTCATGGCTAAGAAAGGATTTGAATTTGGATTTGCTCATGTCAAGATGTAAAAACTGCTCCAGTTCCTTCTGTGCTTTTTTTACAAACATTTTTGTTTGAATGCTGTTTGATGTAAGAATATACCAAGAAGTCATTAAAAAAAAAAACCAAAGTAGCAACAAAGCCAGCCTTTTAACACACACAGTAAACACCAGAATCACTTTCTTACTTCCTGTCATTTGAGGCTGAGGAAATACATGTGGCCTCATCAAAGAAGCCTGAGAGATTTTGCGGTGTTTTTGTTATGAGAAAGATGGAACAAAGACTCAAGAATTATGCTCTCTCTCTCAAAAAAAAAATTGTTCGCTTCAATTTGCAAACTTCCAGGAACTCAGCAGTTACAGTGGTATGAAACTATGTTACAGGGAAGACCCCATTTTTCAAATTTAAAAGGAAAGGTCTTCCAGTCACATGCCAAAGCTAACATAATTTATTGTATGCTTCATCATTACACACATGCAGTGCAGTGAGACTGCTGAAAAACTTTATTCTGCTACCTCATCTAATCGTCATGAATCAAACGAGGTTAAAATGTGCTGAGTCATACTGCCACAATTACAAGAAATGATATCACTTTGGTGCTTGCACAACATATTCATTCTTTTTCTTTCTAAAAGGTATAAATTTTATGGAACCCGAATGAGATATTTTTGTTCCTGCCAGACATGTCTTTTTACACGACATGCTGGAAATTATCTTCCAGTTTCCTTTGCATCTACAGGGCTGTTTTCAGGCACTGAGGAAAGAACCTTTTCTAAGAATCCCAGGCACTGTGAATCAGAAGAATCAACCCCAGAACTTATCAAGATTTTTCAAAATGCAAGTACTGTAATGTGTGTGATGTTAGTTGTGTCACATCCTGTTAAGTAGTCAGAGTTCTTTTCCAAGAGCTGCTTAATAATTGCAGAGCTCAACTGCAGGCTTTCCTAATTTGCTTCCCTACAGATGTGTCAGACAAAAGTCCCCATTGTTGCCAGCCAAAATGGATCAAAAAAATTGTATACACTGATACATCAAGAGGGCTGGGGTTGTCCTCTTCCCTAACAATTCATCTCACGAGGACCCTGCTCATTTTTCTTCCATGATGAGAATTTGAAAAACAGTCAATATAAAGATTCAACTAAGAAAATCAGTTATATCTAGATTGACGACACATCTGACTTATTGAACAACTAAAAGTGAATGAGAACAAATTGCCAAAACAGATGTTTCTACTCTGTCTTCCAAATGAATAACTTAACAAAGGGGAGCAAAGATGACATGGCCTTAAGTTTCAAGCTTCCATCTCTGTTATTCTGTTTTTGTAATGCAATATTGATTTGACTGCAATGAAGATAGCAGTCATAGGTGATCATTTTTTGCTGAATCCTGAGCTAGATGTCTTATGCATACCTGTACCATAATAAAACTTAGGTAAGATGAAATCTCACAGCTTCAATTCTTCATCTGAGAAACAAAATTGAATCTTCCCATATGGTTGCTGTAAGAGAACACATAATTAATATAATAAATGGTTTGTTTTTTTCTAATGCTATGCTAATTAGAGATCCAGTTCATCTAGCGGTCAAGGCACCAGGCTAGAAACTAGGAGGCATATTAGATATGTTTCCTGCCTTGATTTGTTTATCAAAAATTAATAAAGGCAGGATGTAAATAAATAATATAGTATTCCTCTCTATATTAGGAGTTAAGATATAATTGAAATTGTGGAAGAGAAAAGTCAATGATACAAGGTATCATGTCCAAGTAACCAAGTCTTCCTTCCTTCCAAATCTCATACAATATGACAAATTTAGTTCATCTTATCTTATCCAATATTTCCACTTCAGGATTAGGGTGCAAGAAATTTATTTAGCTTAAATTATTGGATGGTGGTAAGGTGGGAGTAGGACATGGCCTCCTAGTTTCTTCTAGTATGGTGCCTTGACCACTAGATCAAACTGGATATCCAATTAGTATAGCATTAGAAAAAAACAAATCCTATATTATATTAATTGTGTGTTCTCTTACAGCAACCATATGGGAAGAATCACTTTTGTTTCACAAATGAAGAATTGAAGCTGTGAGATGTCATTTTGCCTAAGTTTTATTATGGTACAGGTATGCATAAGATATTTAGTTCAGGATTAGCACAAAATAATCAACTAGCAAAAATTCTCATAATATCAATAACCAAGTTGTTGGTTTTTTTAAAGTTCCATGTACATGCATTGTGGAATGACTAATCAAAATATGTGTTCTCATCATTTTGTTAGTTATCAGTGTAGTAATTCAATTACTATAAGCACTAATTTAAGTATTCATTTTAAATTCCCTCCATCCTGTGAGCAGAAGGAATAGCATCACATTTGTGAGATTAATCTCCTGATTTTGGAAGTAACCATCATATTTTAGAGGAGGGCATCTGAGAGAAACTGCTCTATAATATGTATCCCAATTTTAGTTTTTCCTCCTGAAAGTTGATAGGTCGGAGTAATCAAGACGCAAAAGGATTACTATTGGCTGTTCTGTTCTCCTAAGAATGGGACTATAGTGACATGATTACTAAATAGGACTATACTGCTAATTCATCAATTTAGCTCATGCAATTCAAATAATGACAATATTGTTTCACTGATAACACCTTTAATATTTTGCAGTGCTTTTATATAAAGTTATTTTCCTTGCTTACCCTCCAGAAATATTTTCTATTTGCATCCTTAGGAACGGTGTCACTGGTATAGATTTCACCAACCAATGGTCCAAAGCGTGTGCCTTTGGGGATGATATCTTTGCTAATAACTCCAATAACCTGAAAGAAAAGGAGTTGGATTATGTTAAGAATAAATGCATTGAAAAACATAGTTTAAAACAATAAACTGGTATAAAATATTGTGATTCAAAAAGCAATTATACATATTGTTTGCTTATTCACTGTATAATATGAACCACATAAGTTCTCTTCTTCTATATATAGAATAACATCTTTCAGTGATGAGTTGACACACACTGTTATAGAAGGAAATACTTAAAATATGAATAATATTCATAAAGATTAATTTGCTCCATTTTTGTGATATATAGTAGTATAGGATTCAATTAAATTTTAATTCATATCACATAACTAAATTACAATACACCATATTTGAAAAATACACCATAAAACCAGGTTGATCTGGCGGTCTAGAAACTGAGAAACCATGGGTTCTAGTTCTTATTTAATGACCATCATTCAGTGACTGCTTGAAGCTACAATGTTGTATCCTGACTTCACTAAAGGGAGAAAACCTTCATGCAATTGGCCAGATAAGTGTGGACAGCCATCTGGCATTTTGGGTGGGGCTTGCCAGAGGTGTGGGACGAGAATACACATGCTATAAAAGCCACATTTTGAGAGCAATATATTTATAGTGAGGCTTGTACAAGTTGTCCTCAACTTATAACCATCCATTTAGTGACCGTTCAAAGTAACAGCAGCACTGAAAAAAATGACATGACCGTTTTTCACTCAGCATCCCCACAGTCATATGATCAAAATTCAGTTAAACAAATCAGTTATTAAATGAATCCTGCTCACCCCCATTGACTTTACTTGCTGGGTTGCAAAGAGTGTTCAATGACCCCATGTGGCTGCAGCTATCATAAATACATGCCAAGCATCCAAATTTTGATCATGCGACTGTGGGGGATGGGGTGATGGTGTTAAGTGTAGCTCATTTTTTTGGCGCTGTTGTGACTTTGAATGGTTGCTAAATAAATGGAGGTTTTCAAGAAGAAATTTGACTGCCATTTATCAGAAATGGTGTGGGATCTCCTGCTTGGGCAAAGGGTTGGACTAGATGACCTACAACGTCCCTTCCAACACTGTTAATCTGTTAAATGCATGTACATTGCTATTTGTACCTTATCAGCTTACAGTAGAATCATTGTACTTTACTATCCTACATAGGGAGACAGATGTATATTATAATCTAAAAGAGTACTTATTAAAGAGACAACCACTTATAAAATCACTCATATGCTTATTGTGGATTTAACCAAGGACCTACAGCTTTACAGTGTAAAATATATTGGCTGTACAAGTTCCTCTTTGCCACTAATTATATCATGGACTATTTGAGTATCTCCTTACATACTGGGGATTTCCTCCCTTCCTCTTGCCTCCTCCACTAACTCCGCTAAATTTTAATTTGCTTTGAATATTATATAAACAACAGAGTAACTTTGTAAACTAGGAACCATGAATAAGGACTTTTTGAAACTGATGTCTGTAACTTAAATGGAAAGTGGGGGATGAAAAGAAGACGTTTATTCCACAAACTTAGTAAACATTCATGTTCAAGCTAATGAGTCATGCTATTCTCACACTATTAACTAGTTTCATTATACCTAATAAATAATAATATAAGGATATAACTGCATTATGAGTCCATTGCACTTAACTTTGAAAATAAGGGTAATAATTAAATCAAAACCTCCTCCCTTTTCTCAAGTTTATATATATATTGTAGAACTTCATTAATATCTAGTATAATATTGCTTCTGTTTGGGAGGGGAAGGATTATTGATTCAAGTTAGGGTATAAGTGAAATTTAACTTTTATTCCCATCATTATAAACATCTGGTTTTTGCTGTCCATCTTTTAGAAGAAACTCATCTACAGTATATAGTATCCG